>JAASGO010000321.1:0-29336 GCA_023334245.1 Globisporangium cederbergense
GACCTCTCCATGGCGCTGCTCTGCGAGGTGATACAAACGCAGGCGTGTGGCGCTCCGCTGTCATGAAGCGAGCGCCGCTTCGCGTCCAGATGTGAGTCGAGATCGGAGTGATCGGAGAGTTGTACGAACTGCTGAGACGCAGGATGAGTATTCACTATCCAGCACGATCTTCCAGCGCACAGGAAAGCCCCACAAGAAGGACGAGAAAGCGAGTGAAGAGAAGTGGCCATTATAAGCGAAGGCATAGTCTCCATTACAGCTGGTGAAGGCAGTTTCCAGCACATAAACACAAACACAGCACGTCGGACAAGCCATCGATACCCCTGTCACGGCTCATTTGATGAAGCTAAACCGGTTGGTCACCGCCTGTTGCTGCACTCCACGAGCCGCGTATGTTGCGCAACGCGCTAGTCTGTTGCGCACGAGGAGACCTTATCGCGCGCGCGACGCGACAGGCGACCACTCTGGCCACTCTTTTGCTAGGCTCACTGCCTTAATGAGCCCGGGAGGACCGAGACAGCAGAGGCTTGTGTCAGCGGTAGCACCACCTTAGCGCCACCACAGTGTAAGCTCGCGGAGTGTTGGAGCGACAGCGCGTGCGTCTCGCAGCTACTTAGTTGAAGCTACAGTGGGTTTTGTGCACTGGTCTTCGTGAGCCAAGCAAACAAATCCCAGACACTATAATAGACGCATCGTCGAGCCCATGATGAAGGTGTCAGTCGGTTGGAGAAACAACAGCAGAAAATCCTCGGTCAGTCGACTATAACGACGGATGGATGAGTATTATCCGTCTAGTATTTCCATTTCATACTCACGCATCAAACCAACTGCGTCTCCCTCCTCGGGTCGGGAGAGCGGGACGTCATATCTGCAGTATCCGATGCCCGTGTTCACGGAGCTGACGCTGCACCAGTGCAATCCGATAATTCGATAGGCTTGGGATCAAAGCAACCCTCATGTCGGCAAAATCACCTATAGTGGCACGACCCAGCTGGAACCAGACCACGAGAGAGAGAGGGGGGATCGCTCAACTCGAGCCATACTTGGGCATGTTGATGCTCGCGTCTATTTCCGTGAAGAAGCGCTACCCGCGTGTGCATTGCTCGTTTACTCCATCAAATCAAGTATTCGTGTGAGATGGCTCCTTTCGCTCTTATGGCTTTTTATAAGAGCCGTCAGCAGACTACCAGTACTGTCCCTCTTGCAACGCCGCTGTCGATTATACAAGCGGTGGTAGTGGTGGTGGGTGTTCTGTTCGCCGAGTTCACACTCTTGGGCGACGCACTTTGTGTTGGGCGATCTGAACACTCCGCTCAAGAGAAAAGTTGCGCTGGTGCGTGTCCAGCGAGTTTTCAACAGCCAAACGGATCTGGTGGGTGAGTGTGAGTGTGAGTGTAAGTGCTGGTATTCCCTTCAGCACTTGCTACTCTTATACCCGACTTTCCCCACTTCTCATCTCTTTCACTTACTCAAGTCAACACCAACCACCGATATCACAAAAGTTATGTGCCATCGAGGATCTCGGCCACTCGGCTCAGCTGCGGCGGCTGAGCTACCGAAGAGTGGTGGTCTCCGCCACCAGACAGGTCCAGGATCACACGAGACGGCGCCGGCAGTAGCGGTACGGCATTCAAAGTCTCGCTACTAGCTGGTGGTGCAATGGCCTCTGCTGATCCACCAGAGGTCACTTGAGTATCACCTCCACTGCCATTTGTAGCAGTTGGCCCACTTCGCGGCTTTTCGCGGGCTTCTCGGTCGAGCTGGTCCTGGAGATCTGCGTAGCTGTCGAGCACCTCCGAGATGGCCGCCTGGAAGATCTCGGGTGTCGTGAAGCCCTTCGAGTACTTGGCCTTGCGCTCGTCCGACTGGAGGTCCTCCGTGATCGCCCTGGTCACTTCGTGGAATGATTTCTCGACCGCCGACGTGCTCACGTCGAGAAAGGCTTTCCAGCGCTGCATCGACTTTGTTGTAGCGCCAGGGAACTGCGCGTTCTTGCGATTTCGAGCCACCGCATTCGCATCGCCATCACTCTCGTTTTCGTCGCCATCTTGAACCTCATTCTTGCTCTCCTCCTCTTCACCACTGGTCCTAGATGCGCCTGGAGCATTCGCAATGCCGCCCACGTCTTCGTTCCCATCACCGTCCTCTTCTTCTTCACCATCGTCATTGTCTTCTTCTTCGGAGGACGACGTCACTGGACGCAATGTACTGAGCATGCCCACGATCTCGTCGCGGTGGGTCTCCGTGAGCTCGCTGTCGTCGATCATGCCGTCGAGCTCACAGTTCCAGCAGATCTTCTCGTCACCGTACTCCTTCGCGCACTTCTTGTGGTAGTACTTGCCGCACTCCTTGCAGTGGATCATGCTGCGCACCCATCGCTTCTCCTCGCATATCACACAGGGCTCCATCTGTCGTGCAGCACGTGGGCGCGCGATCTTTGGCGGCATGATGACGCCTCCTGCTGTTGTCGCCTGGGACGTCGCTGCAGCGCCCAAGGCGAAAAAGCCCGTTAGTCCATTCAAATTGAGCGTCGGGGTTGACTGCTGCGGCTGCAAACTCAGGGTGAACCCAGGAGGGCGGCTGCCACTCAGTGCTCCTGTCGGTGGCAGAGCTAGGCTCGCTGCTGTTCTCGGCGTCGATGGCCCAGTAAACTCGTACCCGTCGCTGCTGTCATCGTCGTCGTCGGAGTCCGTGAGGCTCGTCAGGTCCACGACTTCGAGCAGCTGCATGTGTAGCTTGCGGGTCTCCTCTTCGTCGTCCATGAGCTCATCATCGTCGCCGTCGATGAACTCCCTCATGAAGCCCATGAAGTCGGCACTGCAGGCGCCCAACATTGGTGGCTTGAACACCCGCGGCGGCTTCACAGCAACACGGTACGGCTTGATTTCCTCTTTTGCAACCTGCTTGTTCTCAGCCGATGTCGTAGCTGGGGCTGCAATGGTGTTCTGAACATCCTTCACCACAGAAACTGGAAGGGTGGTGCTGTTGACGATTGGAGGTGGCGTCGGTTGAGAAAGTTTCTTTCTCGCTAACAAGATCGTGGTTGGTGCCGCTGCTGAGTTGGTCGTGGCTGTGGCTGGTTTCTCGGGGACAGCAGGCGATGTCGTAGTTCGAGTTGCTCCACTACTGCGGCTGGTACTGAGGGACAAGAGACTCGCTGACGCAGTAGAAAGTGCTGTGGATATTGAACTCGAAACCATTGGTTGAGCAGCAATGACTGGTGATGTAGTTGCTGGTGTTGTAATTGCTGGCGTAGCTGTTGTTGGTCTCGAAAATAGTGGATTTGGTGCGGTTGTTGCCCTCGAAAAAACTGGAGTAGCTGCTGTTGACTGAGATGCGACTGGTGGAGCTGAAGTCATCGGCGTGGCTGGAGTAGTTGCTGGGGTCGACGCTACAGACGGAGCAGGTGGCCTTGAGCCAACTGGAGTGGGTGTTGATGTTGATGGCCGTGAGCTAAAGAAATAGGCTGGTTGTTGGAACGCGGCTGGTGCAGCCAGCGTAGGCTTGACCACGAGTGATGTTGTGGGTAGCTTTGGAGCCGCCGGTGCAGTGACTGGCGGCTGAGAGACGACTGGTGTAGTGACTGACGGAGCTGCTGCTGGCTGCGGCACCGGTGTGCGCAGAGCACCATCAGCTACGCCCTGTGGTGGTGCAGCTGGAGTGACAACACTCGGTGCTGAAGCTTTCAGCGGAGCGCTCCAAATAGACGACTCCTTCGGTGACATCGGCACTACGTTGACTAGACGCCCTGAAGCGACCGGCTGTCCTTGTGGGTTGTTTGCCCGACTGGTTTCACTCGGAGCTGGTCTGGACGACGGCGTGACTGGTATAGTCGCTGGTACGGGTACACTAGAAGGAGGGGGTGCTGGTGCTCTAGTCTGCGAATTTATCAGTGGTGTTGGGACTGTACCTGTGGGCCGCTGTTGCACTGGAAGTTCTCCGACTGTCGGCTGGTGTTGCTGTCCGGAAACTTCACTCTGCGCTGAGATTTTCGACCGTCTCGCGATGTGCAAGCCGTCGTGAATAGTCGAGAAATCGCTGGCGTTGAACTCGATCGACTGGAAGATCCGCGACTGGAAGAGCTCACCACGCGTCGAAAAGGTTTGCTCTTGACTTTCGTTGTCATCACCGAGTTCGATGGCTTGTTCCTCACAGTTGCCAGACGCGGTTCGCTTCAGACGCGACGAGCGAATGGATGCTGAGGCTGAGGCTGAAGACACACTCGCATCAGCCGGTTGGACAGGTTCAGCCATGACAACGTCATGAACAGAAGCAGCTACGACTGTGGGGCTGACAGCTGGAGCTGGAGCTGGATGTGACGGTTCTTCTCGTCGTGTGACGACTGAAACTGGAGCTGGTGCCGGCTTTGAGACGACAGGTTCAGTTGGCTGCTTGGCCTGAAGTCGTAACACTGGCGGCACAACCGCAGAAGCCACAGCCGGAGTTGTAACAGCAGAGTGCGGAGCGGGGGTCGTGGTGACAGGATGCGCTGGAACTGGCGCCGAAGCAACGGGAATCGCGAGAACAGGAGGCACTGGAGCACGAGTCATTGGAGGAATAACGGGAGCAGCGGCTACGACAGCCCTTCGCACACCAGGCTCAGCGACGTCACTCGACTGTGACGAGCCCACGCTCACGTCAACGCCAGTGCTGCTCCTCTTCGCACGCAGCTTCTGCGTGGCAGCAGCTTCCGCAGTCGGGAAGTCTCTCGGGTCGAACTGGATCGATGGGAAACACCGGCTCCGGAATGGTGCCTCGCCATAATCCTCTTCGTAGACTACCACGATCTCTTGGGCTGGCGTATTCTGCGTTGGCTGAGTAGCCCCAGAGACTGGTGACGGGTTCGCCGTGGCAATAATTTGTATCCGTGCGGCTCCACTTGGTGGTTGTGCTGATGATACAACAGCGCTGGCATTCGTAAGTGGCTGACTTGCCGATGCACTTGTAGGTGCCACTGCTGGTGCATCTATCGGTGGCTTCGCAGATGACATAGCTGTAGCTGTAACAACAGACTGCAGTGCACGAGGCTCTTCTCCAATAGTCTTACCGCTTTGGGCACTGGAGGTCTCATCTCCGCCTACGAGGTTCGCGTCACTGCTGTCATTCTGATCCTCATCCTCGTCCGAGGACGAAATGAGATCAATCACGTCGCGGCCCTGGCTCGTCGGGCGCGGGCGCGGGCGCTTGATCGGCCGTACCGACGCGGGACTTGCACTCACGGACGACGCTGTCGTCACACTGCCACTGTTCGCAACGAAGAACTGCGCGATGCTGCTCTTCTCGTCCACGTCAGCTGGACTTTTTGAGCTACCGGCATCCGCTTTCCGCTTTGCCTCGTGACCCTGACGCTGCTGGTCGAGTACGCGCCGGTACAAGTCGATGCCGCGCGCCGGTTGAACTACTGCTTGCGCTGAACTGCTGCTATTGCCACTGGTTGAAATGGTGGCAGCTGTTCGCAATTCGGACTCGGACGACGACGAGTTCGATCTCATGAGCGACTGGGAAGATGATGGTACAGTCACCTCGCCGTCGCGAATGATCGTGGCGCCGAGCGGCGAGATCCGACGGCCGCCGCTCCTGTACGCCTCGATGGGTAATCCCGTCTGCAGGCCCGTGACGATCCCTGTGCGCGGCGGAGGCACAGGCGGCTGCTTCCTCAGGATCGCTGTGCGCGACACAGACAAATTCGCGATGGGGTACGATGATTTGCCTGTAGCCGCAGTGCTACTGCTACTGCTACCAGTCACTGCTACTGAAGACGGCGAGGACGACGAGCTGCTCTGCCTGGTCACGGTCGCCGTCTTCTGTCGACAGGACTCGCACGTGGCCTCGTTGCTAAAGTTTAGACAGCCGCAGGTTGTGCACTGGATAGTTGATTGCCGCAACTGACTCGTGTTCTTACTACTCGTGCTTGGATTCTGGTTCTGGTGGTGGTAGTGCTGCGACGACGACGGCGCCGGTGTGCGGCCACTCATTGCTGCACTTCGTTACGCAAAATGCGAGCCGGGTGGTTGGTCTCACGCGCGCCGTGTGAGCTCTACAACGAGCAAGAGACGGCGGAGACAAGCGGCACGTGCGTGCAGCAGATAGTGCTGGAGAAGGAGACAGTGGCGCGGGCGCTGCAGCGTCCTCTTGTGGCCGCAAGAGCTCGTCGTCACGCACTCACTCGCTGTTGGAGTGCGGGTGGCTGCTTCACACTTGGGCTTTTGTATTGGAAACGTTAGTTATACCAACTTTGATACCGGTATTTTTGGGTAAAGCTGTACGAACCTATCCAGATAGAATGTAAGGATCGTCCCGCACTTAATCGAGTGGGGACTGAAGATAGCTGCCGAAGGACTAGCGAAATGAGCGCTGGTCTGGCGTAGAGCTAGCGAGGAAGCAAGTTGGAGAGAAGTGGCGTGGATCGGACGGGCGGGCTGCGGCGAGTGCTTGGCGAGGAGGAGAGGAAGAGTGGACGAAGGCGAGCTTGAGGAGAAGTGGTTGTTGTTGTTGATGGTTAATTGGGAAGTGAGAGAGGTGAGCCTACTTGTTTGTTTCTGTCTTCTTGCCTCTTTGTTTCTTGTCCAAGGGGGCACCCTGTGGGTAGGTCATGGGCCGTAGGACACAGGTGCGTGTCTTTGTCGTAGGACCCAGATCCTGCCTTGCCTTCACCCCCACTGGATTCTTTTGATTTCTTTTCTATCTACAATGAATCTTCAACCTACAGCACGTGAGGCACGTGCTCGATGTTTACTCTATTTTGTTCTTTTGGTATCCTGAATGTTTGTAAAAATGGAAAAGGGGAAATGTTGATGGCCATCACGTTGAGAGTGATGGTCCAAACTTTCACTTTTGGCTAGCCACTTACCCACCTCCGCGTTGAGCGTCTCCACGAAGTTCATAGTTGTTCGTGAGGTGAGGATGCTCGCGTTGTCTTGCTGAAAAACAACGAGCAAGCGACCACTCCGCCGCTTCACTTCACCGATTGCTGGAACAAGGTGCTGCCGGAGCGTCTCAACGTATATAACTGAGTCCTGTCTGCCGTTCAGGATCACGAGCGTGGTCATGCTGTAGTAGCTCATTTCACCTAACAACATCACTGACCCACCTCCAGTTACGCTGTTTGGGAAACACTCACGCTCCTTTCGCAGATCATGCCAGAAAAACTGGCAGCCGTCTGGACCATCTAACTTGAACATTTTTCCCGTCGGTGTACATGGTCTGCTTCAACTCGTCGTACTTATTCAGGTGGCGGACGACGTAGTTGACGCGTTACTTTTTATGGCGAGTGTGAGCAGCGGATTTTTTTCTTCTTGATGAACCTGGCGTATTTGGACGCGCGCAGTACTCTCATCATAGTGGTTTAGTGCAGCGAGATCATACTGGCAAGGTTGAACCGCTTTGCATCCTCGACTAACAGCGCTGCGATCTTCTTCGACGACAGCTGCTGCACGATGGCCAGTTGAAAGATGCGCCTGTCATCGCGCACTTTGTGATTAAACGACCATTCGCCGCGCTGTCTCAGCGCCTGTACTTCCACGTGCAGCAAGTACATCCGTAAAATCTTTTTGCTGCGTCCAAGCGCTCGCACAATGCCGTGGTTCCTCGTGCCGCGCCTCTTGAGCGCGATGATCTGGTCGATGTCTTGGTCCGTGAGCTGGCGCCTTCTGGGCATCACAAAACTGGCTGTGTGAGCCTGCCAACTCATGGTAATTAACGCTCACGCGTTAATTACTCGATTCGCTCAATTATTACATCTCATCAATCGCTAGAAAGCCAAATTATGAATGTGATCGAAGTGCGTCTATAGTTTTGCACATGGTCAAATTGCAATAATTTAGTCTATAGTTTTCAATTTTTGGTCAAAATCAATTCTGCTTGTTGCAAACGGCGTCTTTTTACGTGCGAAATCATATACAAAAATGGCGAGTCTAAAAAAGAATGCAGCAAAAAAATTGAAAAAATGTGTGTGCGTCTATAGTTTTTTACAGGACTGTACTAGAGCTAAAGTTTCGAGCTGATCGCGGACGATGTTGGAAGCAGCAGCAGCAGCTCCGTGAGGCTCGCGCGTCCTTTGGGCTCTGCGTGCAGCGTCCGCTCGACCAGCGACACGTGCTTCTCCTGTACCCCCTTCTTACGCAGCATTTCGAGGAGCTCGTCCACTGTCCACAAGTGTCGCATAAAGATATCAACCAAACAGACAGCACCCATTATCATCAGCGTCCACCACAAAAGTGTCCATTTAAAAAGACGATTACGGAATGTCCACTTACATGGTCGCGTGGCCACGCGCGGCTCCGGGTCGCCCGTGAGCATCGCGAAGGCCAACACGCCGAGCGACCAGACGTCGGCCGTGGCGTCGTAGCTCACGTCCTCGCCTAGGAAGTAGCGTCGCACCTCGGGCGCCATGAACGCGACCGTACCCGCCGCATGGTGGGTCAGCAGGTCGCTCTCGAGCCACGTGGATACGCCAAAGTCCGCGATCTTGGCCACGCCCTCACTCTGAATTCGACAGACAAGAAGAGACACTCAGCATCAGTTTCTGAATTCTACAGTCAAAGGCCACTGAGTATGTACCGTGAGCAGCACGTTCCCAGGCTTGAGGTCGCGATGGATGATGCCGCTCGCATGGATCTCCTGGAGCCCGAGACAGAGTTGCCGGAAGAGTGAGTCGAATGTCGCAGCGTCCAGTGCGCCCTGCAATAATCATCAGCAACATTAGAAAGCGCATGATCACGACAGTATCAGTATAACACCAAGGGCTACAGGATGCCATTCAGCTCCTCGTGCCTTATCCTTGAGATACGCCACGAGGTCCCCGCGGTCGCAATACTCCATTTCGATGTACGCAAAGTGGCGATGGCCCACCTCCTCGATGAAGTACTGAAAGATACGCACGACGTGAGGACTGTGGATACGCGAGAGGAGGTGGATCTCGTTCACGGCCTCCTGCAGCTTGTCACTCTCCTTGAGCACGGACAGCGCGTCCTCTCCGTCTGATCGGTGGCAGCGCTTGACGAGCATCACTTCGGCAAAGTTTCCGATACCGAGCGTCTTGACGAACTCGTATTTGAGCAGTTTTGAGGGTGCCTTGAGGCCCGCGACGCGTTTTTGCCACCGCGCGACGTCGTTCTCGACCGTATCTTCGACTGCAGCGACTACCACTGCAGCTACGTCGTCCAAGAATGAGACCGCGTCCGCTTCACTCGCGCCGTTGTTAATGATGGTGGCAGCTGGAATGATTTGCTGCTTCGTTACACTACCAGGATACAGCTTCTTGGTCGCGAATGCCAGCAGCGCAACGATCCCGCCATACTTCCAGCCATTCGCCTTTGCAGTTGACGACGACGACGCAGCGATCATTGAGCTATTCGTGATTATTCCATTGCTGCGCTGGGTAAACTCCGACAGCGTGGCTGTGGATGGAGCATTGATGCGGATCGCGTACTGACTGGAGAACACGATGGCCTCGATCGCTATAAGCGACTGGCACTGCGTGCACTCGAGGAAGCAGAACTCGCCCGCCTCCACGTGGCTCATCGAACGTGACGACACGCAGGACGCGCACACGGGATGGCCGCAACTCAGCTGCACGCGCGGTGACTGACGCGTGCGCATGCAGCGACTACAGTCGTAGAGATCTGCTGGGTTGCGGCCAATGAACGCCACTGCTGCTGCTTGTGCTGACGTACGAAGAGCTCCCAACAAGGGTTTTGGACTCGGTGGGATGTACCCCAGTAGCGGACGCGAGGGCTGACCACGGTTGATGAACGGTAGGTGGTCAAGCGGATGACCGCCAATCTTTGTGGCCGCGTAGTCGAGCACGTCGTGCTTAGTGATCTGGTATGCGGGCGAAGAGGCCCGGCCACCGCTAAGTAGGTTCACGGCCGCAACATAAGCAGCGGTCTTGAGCGGCTGGCGGATCTGCTGTCGGTCAGGATAGAAAAAGAGCTTGTGGTCGAGCGGGTGGCCACCGATCTTCGTCTCCACGTACACTGAGCGCCGCGAGCTCTGCGCGTCGAACGTGAAAAGGTTCACCTGGCGACTCGATGTTGCGTCGCGCGTGCCCATAAACGCGCTGCTGCTATTGCTGTAGCGACGACGCCAACGCTGCTCAGGCGACTCCACGACCTCGTCGCTCGCGTCCTCAACACCATTCGAGCCGCCAACGATCCGGTAGCGGGAGCCTGTTGCATTCGTCGCCGTCGCGCGCGAGTCGCGGAGCCCGAGTTGCTGCATCGAAAATTGCTTCCTTGATCGATTGACTGATCTGATGAAGACTGACTCAGTGTCATGACAAGAAGACGATGTTGATAGAACAGAAACCTCTATTATATGATATCTTAAATTGCATTGATTACAAAGGGTATTTATTTACAAAGGGATGGATCCGTTTCGGCTTTTCTCATGTGCGTGACCCAGCTTGTGACAGCAGCGTGCTGTCAATGTGAGCGTGGAAAGAGAGAGGGCAGGCGGGCGGACGCTTGCTTGTTTAAGAGAGAGCGGGTGGTGACGCGCGTGGAAATCGCCCACCAAATAAGATGCTCGCGCTGTCTTTTTGTGGGGGCGAATGGACGGACGGACGGACACCTCGGGCCGAAATGGCCTCGAGCTGCAGCTCACCACCTTGGCCAATATGGCTGCTCTCCCAAGCAAGCAAGATACCGGTACAGGCACACGCATCAAGATGGATTCCTCCTGTTCCTGACTGATTTCCTGTGTGCGTTCACCAAAAGAACAAAGGGGGACGGGCGAGAGAAGCTCGCAGGAAAAAGGTGATGGGGAGAGTGGGGTCGTCTGAGTTTCCTATTATTTCTATTTTCGGCAAATCATCCTCCTCTATTCAGTATGAAAATCGCTATTTCGACCAATCACACGCACTTTGGTGATTGCTCAAAATTCTCGGTTGAAGGAAGATCGCGGTCCGTGGCCAGTTGCTATTTTTAGTGGCCGGTTCGGCGTGAACCGGTCCGGAGGGAAGGTTGTTTTTCGAATTTTGAATAAAAGACAGCGTGTGTTTTTGGATTCGCGTGCCCCCTCCCATAGTGAATCCAAGTCACGTGCCTCCAGGTGGGTGGGGGTCGGCCGAACAACGAACGAACCAGCAACCAGCACGCAGGCAGGGCCACTTGCGAAAAATCCCCAGCCGCCGCACACACGACACGCTCGCTCACTCGTTCGCCTGCCACTGGAGCCCATCAAGTGAAGCAACCCCCAACAAGCGACGAAGAGCTCATTACGACTGTCTGTTGGTGGACGCCACGGACCGGCGCCAACTCATCTGAACGGATCGTGAAGCACGAGCGGCCGTAGTAAGTCGCCCATGGGCCGCATGCCGAAGCACAAGGCGACGAAGGCGGCCGTAACGAAGCGCAGGAACGCGAAGAAGAGTGGCGGCAGCACGCGGAGAACACCCGGAGCCGCAGTTACTGTGTCACTGGCCGAGAGCGTGGCAATGGCGAACGCTGCGGCCGGATCCGCATCCCCCACGGGATCCGTGAGCACCGCGGGTGGCTCGACCCCGTCATCGAGCGCGAAAGAGTGCGAGCAGTGCGGCAACCCGACAATGCTGGACGGCGTCGCGTCGTCGAAGATTTGGTCTGCGAACAAGAAGCTGTTGGCGCCTAACGGCTGCCAGATCTGCGATTTCGTCATGTACAGCAAGACGCTGCGTCCATGTGTGCACTGCGAGCGCTCCAACTGCGAACATTTCTGCGAATGGTGCGGGGACGGCT
Organism: Globisporangium cederbergense; assembly: GCA_023334245.1. Lineage (NCBI taxonomy): Eukaryota > Oomycota > Peronosporomycetes > Pythiales > Pythiaceae > Globisporangium > Globisporangium cederbergense. Next base: position 11,718 of record JAASGO010000321.1, read on the forward strand.
ACCACACAAAGTGTGCACGCACCCGCGACGAGAAGGTGAACGCGCCAAATGGATTTTGCTGTCGAAAGTGCGAGGCTGAGCAAGCTGACGACGATGAAGAGAAGGATGCGGTCGTGGACGATAAAGGCTCACGATGCGGCAGCTGCCGCCTGCCGTTTAATTCGACGACGACTGCGAAGGCGATCGGCGAAGAGGAGTTGAAGAGTGCACCGGCGGAAGAGTCGGGCTTCAAAGTGAATCAGTCGGTGCTGGTCGAGAACGACGAGGTGCTCTACAACGCTGTGATCACCGAGGTCGACATGAAGGGCGAGCGTATTAAGATTCACTTCATCCGCTGGAGCAAGTCGTTCGACAACTGGTATGCGATGGACGACGAGCGCATCAACGAGAGTCTCGCATGCGATTGTTGCAATCACTGGTTCCACATCGGCTGTCTGCCGCCGATTAAAAGCTCCGGGCGATTCAAAGACACGACATACGTCTGTCCGACATGTATCGACGACGCGAAGCACTTCCACAACGGCACGCGCTCGTCCTCGAAAGCGAAAGCGGCGCTTGTGTCCTCCTCGGCGTCGTCTTCTTCGAATAACAAATCGAGTACGCGAAAGAGCAGCATGTCGGAGGACGCGCCCGTGGTTCTCGCGACGTCGAAGCGAAAGAGCTCCCGGCCGATTATCACGAGTGACGATGAGCAAGAGACGAAGAAGCCCGTGGTCGAGAAGGAGAAGCAGCCGAACAAGAAGAAGCGAAAGTTGTCAATCACGTCCGACTCGCCCGTAAAGAAGAAGCCCGAGCTCTCCCGCGCGGCCTCGCGTTCCAAATCTCCGGACCCGCCTGCTGCCGCCTCTTCGCCTCTACCGACAGAGAAGGCCGTCACGGACACGACGACAACCACGACTGCGACCACGCCGACTGAAACCGAATCCACGAATCATGAAAAGCAGAGCGATGCTGGTGCCGAAAAAAGTTCTCCGTCGTCTGTTGAGCCATCTGCTGTCGTCGAATCGCAGGAATCTTCGAAGAGCCCTCCACCCTCGACGACAACGACAGCATCGAAGCCTCCGAAAGCTAAGACCGCAGACAAGCCGTCGTCTGCCGTAGCTGTAGAGAAACAAGCCGAGGAGAAAACTGCTGCTTCCACCACCACCACGACTACCACCACTGACGCTGCCGCATCGAAAGCCGACAAGACCCCGGACCGAAGGAAAGTATCAAGCCATTCCGTCTCCTCGCTGCTCAATAGTCCATCGCCGAATGAAAAGCCGGCGACGCCGCCCGTGTACTCGAACCTGGGCTCGCTTTCGATGCTGGACGAGGGCCGCCGAAACCTCACGTCGTCCTTTGATGTGTTCGTGAAGGTCGAGCGCAACAACCTACCACCCATGCCGTCGTTCAACTCACGAACATCGTACTCATCATCGTCATCTTCATCATTGTCCAAGCCGTCAACGACTGTCGCCAAGCTCGAGCCGTATCAGAGCTCGAACTGGCCGATCCGCCCGGCGCAGTCAAACAAGTCTACAAATAGCAGCGGACGCGGATCGCTTAGCGCATTCGACATCCTTCGCGAAGTCGCAACGCAGTCGATTGGCGGTGAGCTGGATGCAGTCGCTCCCCCGGCACCGAAGGCCAAGAAACCGCGGGTATCGGCCGCCAAAGCCAAGGCGCTCAAGGCCGCTATTGCCGCCAAGAATGGCCCAGCAGGCGCGACTTCGACAGCTTCATCAACAACAGTACCGGCGGGTGCAACCCAGACAGAGCAGGACCGACTGTTCCAGTCGAAGGAGCGCATCCACCTCAACTCATTCGTGGACCTGCATTTCAGCATCCGGAAGGAGATGTACCTCAAGTTTTGTTATCTGGAGGAGCAGGGTCTGATCGACCGCGACACGGCGCAGCTGCTGCGCTCGCTCATTTACCCGACCTCTGACAAGTTCCAGGATCTCAAGTTCGTCTATTTGGTCAACAAGGACCTCTCGCCGCTATACCTCACCAAGCGCCTAATGGAGGTCGTGCCCACATCGCTGGGCGGCAAGGGCGTGGCTCCACTACCGCCATCGTCAATGCCCTCGTCTTCGTCCTCTTCATCAGTGCAAGTGACAACATCTGTCTCGTCGAAAAGCATGGCCTCATCCCCCGCGTCCACGAACCACACGACGCAGCCGCTGCCAACGATTGTACCGCCGGGGCTCACGATCCCGTCCTTCAGTGAGATCATCGCGTCTGAGAAGGCGGCAGCTTTGCAACAACAGCAGCAGCAGCAGAGTCATCATCACATGCACATCCACAGTCAGCGCAGCCACCCGTCGCCGTCCTCGTCCGCACGGGAGCCGCTCGTGAAGAGCCCGCGGCCGGCCGCGATGGCGCTGCACTCACCGCGTCTGCCCATGCCTCTCCAGCCGCAGCCATCCTCCTCTTCCACTTCTTCCTCTGTACAAAGTCAGCCTGAAAAATATTAACGAGATAAGTACTATAAAGCCACCTTCAGTCGTAGTATGGGCAACAGCCAAAGTACTGGCCACCACCACCACACCACATTTCAACTACAGCACGAAACGCCAGCACTCACTGGATCGCTCAAGAAGCGTCGCCGTCAAAGGCAAGAAGATCCAAGTGGATCCAAGTGACAGCTTCAACATCACAGGAACGGCTCCTCGCATAAGAAGATGCACCACCAAAATTTACGACAGCGGCTTTTGCCCGTCCGTACATGTGCGCGTAAGCATGACGCCCCGCATGTGGACGAGCCCCGCTCTTGAACAGCATTAGCACCGCGATGGACGAATGTTACTTCTCACCCCTTCTTCGGTTTTCCGCGATCTTCCTGCTGATCCTCTCACTACCTTTTCACATTAGAGTAACCCACACTAATTTGATTAACCAATCTTAATTTAGCACATTGAACACTATTTTAGGAGGGAATACACCAGTTTACCCCCGTTGCCCAGCAGTTTGCAACGCGTCATCAACTTGCGCTTGAGTGGACCGATGGCCGCAATGACGAGACGCCGCCTACCGATGTCGATCATCGCGGCGTGCTCGCTCAACCGCGTGATCGGCAAGCAGGGCAAGCTGCCGTGGCGTCTACCGTGCGACTGGGCGTTCTTCGCGACGGCCACGCGCCACCAGGTGCTGCTTGTGGGGCGCAAGTCCTTCGAAGAGTTCGGCGCGCCCGTGCCTAATCGCAAGACGATCGTCATCTCGCCCTCGAGATATCAACACCCGCCTTCCTCGTGGAAGGATGTCCGAGTCGCATCCAGTATCGACCACGCTATCGAGATGGTCCATCGGGACCCGCAGTACGCGGCATGCTCGCGCATCTTTGTGGGCGGCGGCGAGCAGCTCTACGCCGAAGCGCTGGCGCGGGACCTCGTTGAGTCCTGCGTGGTGACGCGCGTGCAGCAGCACATCAGCGGTGGCGATACCTTCCTGCCGCAGTGGACGCAGCGGCTGCCCACGCTCGCGTTCAGTCGCTCCACACGCAGCGGTATCGACGGCACGGGTCTGAGCTTCCAGGTCTGGACCAAATGAGGCGGAAGAACACGCTAATCAAAAACGGCCAACTATGCGGTTACGTGAAGGTTACATTAACATGGCTTCAAAAACATAACCGCGTGAAATTGTTGGTCCGCAAAACGTAACCAATTGCGCTGAAACATACACACAATCGAGAGAAGCATGGCGGACCACGAGCAGCAGCCGAAGCGCGAGAAGACATCGCTCGAGCTCTTCAAGCAGAGCTTCCGCGAGTATCTCGTGCGTGCGCATTGCTGTGCGATGTGTATTAGCGTCTGCACAGCCATCTGCCGTTGTTAACGGTCCTGTTGTGTGTCTCCGTATGAACAGAAAGAGACGAGCGCCGTGCCGAATGACACCGAGCTGAATGCGCTCATGGCGCTGCTGCACGAGCCGCTGCCTGTGTCCTTCCGCGTCAACCTGCACCGCCCCGACGCCCAGCGGTAGGTACTTCCGCTTGATGGTCCTCTTGTCTCTATGTGCATGTGCGTTACTTATGGCTGAGTGTGTTTCCCTTCACGCTCATTGTTGCCTGCAGAGTCCAGAAGCTGCTGTCGACGGAGCTCCAGTTTGCCGAGAACACGTATTTCCACGACGAGACACCGATCACGCCGCCAAAGTACGTTTTGTTGAGAATTGCTTGGTGATACTGTGCATGCCCTGGATGACCCACTGACTTGTTGCTGTCGTGCATAGGCCGATTGTGTGGTACCCGCTGGAGAACGTCGCATGGCAGGTGGACTGCGGCCGCACCGCGCTCTCCAAGAGCGGTGAGTAACTGCATGGACTTCATTCTAGTAGTGTGCACTCGATCACTCACACCCTTGGTTTGTTCTTATAATGCAGCGCCTAAGCACGCGGCCGTGAAGGCGTTCCACTCGTGCCTACTGGAGCACACGGAGATCGGGACGATCGATCGGCAGGAGGCCGTGAGCATGTTGCCTGTGCTCTTCCTGGACGTGCAGCCGGCGCAGCGCGTGCTGGACATGTGCGCGTCTCCAGGCTCTAAGACGACTCAGGTGATCGACTTTCTGCTCTCGGCGTCACCCGAGAAGAACGCCTCGAACGGCATGGTGATCGCCAACGATCTCGACAAGAAGCGCGCGTACATGCTCGTGCACCGGCTCACGCGCAACACTTTGCGCAACGCTGTGGTGACCTGCGGTGCGGGCGACTTGTTCCCAGGTCTCTACGACAAGGTGAGTGGCACGCTGCAGCCGACCAACGTTTTCGACCGTGTGCTCTGCGACGTGCCCTGCAGCGGCGACGGCACGCTACGCAAGAACCAGGCGCTCTGGAAGGAGTGGCACATCGGCCAGGGGCTCACACTCCATCCAATCCAGCTTGCGCTTGCTCTCCGTGGCGCCGCTCTACTCAAGATCGGCGGCGTTATGGTTTACTCAACGTGCTCGTTCAACCCCGTGGAGAACGAGGCTGTCGTGGCCGAGCTGCTGCGCCGCAGCGGGGGTGCACTCGAGCTCGTGGACGTCTCGCAAAAGCTCCCGGCGCTGGTCTACCGCAAGGGCCGCACGAGCTGGAACGTTGGCTGGCGCTCCAAGTCCAAGTCCACTCACAAGGGTCACTTGTTCAAGGCCAACACTACGGTTTCGGGTACTGAAGATGGGGAAGCCAGCAACACTAAGCCACAGAGCCTGCACGAGTGGTTCGGCAGTTACGACGCCATCCCACAGGAGCTACGCGGTCAGCGCCTCATGCGCTCCATGTTTGCGCCCGCTGGTGGCGACGAGGCGATTGCCTCAGAGCTTGAAAAGACGCTGCGTCTCATCCCCACGGACCAGAACTCTGGTGGCTTCTTCATCGCCGTACTGCGCAAGACGGCCGATCTCCCAGGTGACAAGCAGCAGGGGCTCGCGGCCCGCGAGGAGAATCTAAACCTCACGCCGCCGACGAACTACGTCTGTAAACTGTGCAACCAGCAGGGCCATTTCCTCAAGAGTTGTGCCCAGTATGTCCCAGACAAGCAGTTTGAAGGCGAGCAACAGACGCCCAAGACCAAGAAGCAGCGCACGGAGAAGGAGCCGTATGTGAAGCCCCGCGAGACGCTCTACCGCCCGATTGCCGACGACGCCTGGGAGCTCATTCGCGAGTTCTACGGCATTCAGGATGCGGCCTTGAAGGTGAGCTTTTGGCATGGCGGTAATGATTGAAACTTGTGAAGTAGTGCTAACCTTTATGCACTCTTTGTACCGTGGTAGACGCGCTTCTGGTGCCGCTCGGATGGCGCCGCGAACGTCAACTACGTGGACGAAGAGATCTCGGACGCGTGTCTCGGCGGTGACGCCCTGGAGGTACGGTGATGCTCTTGCAACCATTCATTTTTGTCTCATCTGCACTATCTAGTGGACCATTTTTCATTCATGTGATGATTTATGAACAGATCGTGAACACGGGCCTCAAGGTGTTCACTAAACTCGCGGAGAAGGGCGTGACGTACTACCGCCCGTCGGAGGAAGCGCTCGGATTCATCGACCAGTTCTTCACGAAGCGCATTCTCACACTCACACCTGCGGACTTTGCGCTCTTGCTGCACGCGAAGGCGCATCTGCCGTTCGCTTCTTTGTCGTCCACTGAGGTGCAGGCCTTCCTCGCGGACGTCGGTGTAGGCCCTGGCGTCGCACAGCTCGAGGGCAACGCGAACGTGGCGTTCAACATGTGGGTTGGCAAGGGCGCGCTGCTACCACGCGTGTCCAAGACCATGCGCGGCGAGGTGGACCAGGCGCTCAAGCTCCACGCCTCCAAAGCGTAAGTAGACTTTGTGTAAACATCTACCTAGCGAAGCTAAACTAGCCCCAGCGGCGCTGCTCGCGCGCCTTCATGGCCTTCATTAGAAAATAGAACGAGTCCCGCTTGCCTACGATCGTCTGCTCTTCGTCATCTTCTTGGTCGTGATCTTCTTGACTGAACTCCGAACTGTTGCTCGAGCCTCGCTTGGACACTGGGAACTGGTGCACTGCTGCTTGTCTTACGGCTGAGCCTCCAGAAGGCGTAGGCGTGGGTGCGTCTGAGCCCAGGATATTGTTGAGCACGTCCATGTAATCCTGCTTGGGGATGCCGATCAGCCGACTGTCATTGTTCTCGATCCACATGCCCAGGACAAACATCAGGAAGACGATCAACATCACAATCGCCGCCGTGCTGCGTAACCATTGTAAGTATTCACAGAACCATATCGACAAGGCATTCACTTGCAGATGACAGACTACTTACTTGTAGCCGCGAGTGAGCTTGTAGCTCTTGACCATCGCGTGGCCGTGGTTGCCGAGGAGGATGCCGGTGATGCCAGTGAGGACGCTGCCGACCACCTGGCTCAAAAAGCGCGCCCCCGAGAAGAGCTTCGCGAGCCCAATGTGCAGCAGTATGAGTACGAGGCCCATCTGTAGAACTGGCGATTGCTGGATGTGTAGCACAACAGGAAGCAGCACCACGACCGCCATGTGCGTGTCGACGCACGGAAAGCCGTACGTGTCGGGATCTATCTGCGCGTGGTTATAGAGCGAGCTATCAAAGTCGATCGGGCGCTTGATCTGGGCTAGGTGCTGCAACAGAAGCACACCCAACAGGTTCCCAATGCAGATCCAGACGTACGGGAAACCGAACTCTGGGACCATCACCAGAAACACAAGCCTGTAAAAGTAAAAGAATGCCAGCAAGTCAGTTAGTACTCGCACCCATCCGAGCGGCTACCATTGCGTCACGTTACCAGAGCACAAGTGTCAGGTCGCGCGTGCGGTAGCGAGACGTGGTCGCGTGCACGTAGCTCTTCAGCCACGGGAGGTCCTGAAAGTAATGCGCAGTTGCACACTGTGAGCGCCTGCACCGGTCATTATAAAGCTACAGCAAGTGGAGTCAGCCACCTCTTTCATTCGCACGAGCCATGTGACCGCGTCCAGATCCCACTGCAGCAGCGGGTGTATCGAGACCTCGCCCGTGGCGTCGTAGCCGTCAGTTTTGCCACCACTGCGCTTGGAGTCACGAGGATCGCGTCGCATTTCGTTTCTCTCTTTCGGCTGCTCTTGTCGGTCTATTGTCTGCTTGCTGGTGACGGACAAGCTCCGTCCTGAGATCGAAAGGAAGGAAGGAGGGAAAGGCGCGAGTGAGCTTGAACCGACGCTCGCGCCTCTTCAGGATCGAGTCGGTTGGTGCTGGAGCGTCGACACTGACGTGTTCATTAGGAGAGACAACTGGTTCAATGGACACACTACACTGCTCTGCTCCTTCTCGAGTGACGCTGGTAGAGGACGGCTGGAGACAGCTCAAGCAAAGCGAGCGAGCGCGTCGACTGCCGAGCGAGCTGCATCGCGTCACGTCACGTCACTTTTGCTGGCTATGCATTCTCCCTTTGTATCGGTTTGAGGAGGTCTGTTTGAAAACGCGTCCATTCTTCATGCGTTATGCGAGGGAATATCATGATGGAAACTTTGTGCGTCTCGTAAACAACCAATAGTTAAATCAAGTGAGTACGTGGGTGAACTGACGCGCTGTCCAACCTGTTTATAGCTAGCAGAGGCTCTATAGCTTCCATCATTATTCTCTATCTCACCTATCGGAGGTCCGCAAAAAGGGTTTCGTCAAGAGCAGGGTTCAGTCAGGACAACAACCAGACAGCCAGAAAAGAAAACCAAACAAATCCGGAGATGACCACCATGCACGCCACCAACGACGCCGACGCGCAGCCGCCGCACGAGCGCTCGTACGATGAGGGCGATAGGTACGCTCGCCCATCGCTGTCCTATTGTGTACGTTTACTATGTGATGCTGACTGTGCTCACTTGTGTGTGCCTGTGTGTAGACTGGATGTGCCGGGCGTGATTGAAGAGCACCTACTCATGGGCTCGATCAAACACGCGCGCGACGCCCAGCTGCTCAAGGAACATCTGCGCGTGTCGTACTTGCTGGACGCCGAAAATCCGCGCAAACGCACCGCAAGTAGCCTCGTAGCGGCGCTCGACCTGGCAATCGACTCGGGGCGCGTCGAGCTGGACGATGACTTCTCCTATGACTCGTTCCGATCGAACGTGATGGACGCCAATCGGCTCATCGGGAACGCGCTCGCGGAAGGGAAGACCGTGTTTGTGTTCTGCACGCACGGCAACAACGAGAGCGCGGTCTTGTGCATCACGTACCTCATGCTCACGCAGAAGTGGACGCTGGAGCGAGCGTACAAGCACGTGCTCCAGAAGCGACCTGCGAGTGCGCCACGCAAGGCCTATGTGGAAAAGGTACGCACTGTGTTTTTCTACTCGCATTTACCGACCCAGGTAGCATTATTAAGCCGCTTGTCTCGATTGGTGTTGTGCAGCTGAGGCTATTGGAGCTCGAGGTTCACGGACGAGTGACACTGCGGTCGGAGCAAGTTGGTCCGAGCATGATCGACATCATGATGGGGCTGCGCGGGCAGTCACCCGTGGGAGAGGACGGTGACGAAAGGACCAGTCATCTCACTGAGGCGGGTGAGTCGAATTCAGATCGCGGGAGCATCGTTTCCAATATGTCCGTCGTCACGGGGCTCCACAACGGAAGCTCACTGCGCGAGACGATGATAATCGCTGAACAGGAGGAGGAGCAGGAGGCGTTAGAGATTGCAGAAGAAACCAACCTTCAGTCGCTCACAGACAAGCGCGGGAAGCACAAGGCAGCAAGACCAAGCTGTGTAATTTCTTAGACACTGACAGACATCACGGACAAGTGGGGTACCTTGCATTAAAAGCATCAAGACTTACTGACGCTCACACACGAAAAAGCTTATGAATCGCGCATACAAAAAGACATACATGATAACGCTTTGCTGAGCTCGGAAGCTGGACATTCAATCGCCACCGAACATTCTCTGCAGAGAGCAGAGCCGAGAAACGACGAGGGTGGAAGCTGGTTTCTTCGCTGCTTTCTCTTTGTTTGCTTCTACAGAAAACAACACAGCGTTCGATCACTTCTCCTGTGAGTGACACAAGAAGATGGCATTCAACAGTCTTCTCACCTGCATGCTTGTCAATCGACGCCTTATTTTTCCGAGAGGTGCTGCGTTTCGCTTTCCGATCTTGTTTGTCACCAGAAGGCGAATCCAGCACACAGGTATTTCGAATTGGAACTTTAGGTTGCTCGCCGCTCCTCGTGAGCTGCACAATCGCCATGTCAACCGCTTCGGCTGCTGCAGTGGTGCACTTTGACTCGACTTTCCTCTGGAAAGCAAGTTCATGTTAGTTGGCATACAGATTCATGATAGAGTTCACGGCTCAACACAATGGTACCGTAAGAGCGCGTAGCGATGATCGCTTTCGCTTCGCTGCAGCATAGGGCTCGTTCGGCTGGGGGAGTTTCCGCTTTAGAGTTACTGGCGGGCTCGTTTCGGTCTCCACATTCAGAAAGCTTGACACTACGTTCTCATCCTGCGCGTCTTCGCCATGAACCTCGTCATCCTGCGCGTCTTCGCCATGAACCTCGTCATCCTGCGCGGCTTCGCCATGAACCTCGTCATCCTGCGCGTCTTCGCCATGAACCTCGTCATCCTGCGCGTCTTCGCCATGAACCTCGTCATCCGAGCACCCCGTGAAATCAAGTCGCTGCAAGATCTGGTTCTCGTTTTCGTCGAGACTCTCGAGGAGGGCAGCGCGACTGCGGGATTTCTTCTCACGTCGTCGAAGGCATCCGGACGGTGGTGACCTTTGCTGCCCACCAGGCTCACGCGGAGGCGTGTTCATCTCGGACTTCAGCTGTTGCAGCTCACCCTTCGTTCGCTTTGGCTGCTTCGCATCGTTCGCTGTCGTCACCTTGCTCTTTGTCTCGAGGTACTTCTTCGGCGGACCAGACGGACGCATGCGCTTCAGTTTGCTGGCAATCGAATATACCAAGCGAAAGCGAGAGGGAACGTGAGGTTAGCTCAATAGTACATACTCAGCCAGTCAGCAGCCCCATCGACTCACTTTAGAACAGCGCGGCGCTTGTTCGTGACGTCCGCGAGGGCCTTGCGCGTGGCCGTCATCTCTCTGCCTCCTTTCACGTGCTAAACGAGCGCTTCGCTGGGAAATGCGGGCTTTGCTGAGCAACCTTTTTCATGCACACACACGCACGAGCTACTTAATCACCTCTATAACTGAGCGATTGTCTTGTATGCACAACTAATCGCACAAGCTAGCCTTTTTAATTACAATATCCCGTTGTCGCTTTGGTGAGGCCAAGTCAAAAGGGATTCTAACTGGGGAGGTATTAGCTTGGCGTCACGGCACGCAATGCATTATTCGAGGTGAGTTGAAGTTGCCTTTTCTTGAAATAATTAGGTTGGGTTCCTGCCAGTTTGTTTTGGGTTCGCGCGCATCTTGAAGAGGCACGCGTAACTCCACACGCACACACACGCGCACACGCACACACGCACACTTCTCAAATAGCGCGCGTGACGAGAAGACCGCAGGACAGCAGACGTAGTAGCGTAGAGCGCGCGGTCATGAGCGGCGTGTACGAGTGGGTGGACGCGTTCCAGTTCTCGCGCGCCAAAAAGCACATCGCGCGTGACTTCAGCGATGCCGTGCTCCTGGCAGAGCTCCTCACACAGCTTTTCCCGGCGTGGGTCGAGCTACACAACTACCCGGCGACCCATCGATTCCAGCAAAAGCTCACCAACTGGGAGACGCTCAATCGTGCGTCACGCTGTGTACAGCTGACCATCGAATCCACTCTTACCGTTGTTATTGTTGCCTTTTTTACTCTTGTTCGTACGACAGGCAAGGTGCTGACACGGATCAAGTGCGAGATCACACGGAAGCAACAGGAAGATCTAGCAAATGCAGTGCCAGGCGCCATCGAATCGCTTCTTGTGCAAGTGCGCAACCAGGTACAATAGTACTGCACTGTGAGCCCAATGCTGACGCTTGAAAATCCTCATTGACGCTGTATTTCGACAGACAACCAAGAACGACCAGCAGAAAGCCAACTTCAAGACTCCAGTCTCCCCGAATGCGAGATCCGCTGAGGCAAAAACGGTTTCTCCGAAGTCAAACAGCGGAGTCAAGTCGCCTCAGAGCGGCTTCAAAGTGGAGTCACGCGCTGGAAGCATCAGTAAGCAGCAAAAGTAAGATGTTTACAAGCAACACCTCAGCTACATAATTTTTCTGACTCTGATACTAAGTGTATGCTCGCGTGTGTGATTTGTTTACCACAGAGCGTTTTCAATCACATCAGAGACGAAGCAGACACTGTCACGCCTCCAACATCCGACGAAATCGCCAAGATCAACGAGAAAGACAGGTGATGCAACCTCAGAGTCACCGCCAAAGTCTCCGCAGACAGCACAACCAGCAGCTTTCTCATTGACGGATTTCCTCCCACCACCTGAGCAGGGCCCGGTTCAAGACGACATTGCATCTTCGTTCTCCAAACTGCTGCAGCTGATGTCACGAAAGGATCCAGAGCCTGTAAATAGGAATTCGCCCACCAAAATCACCAAACCGAGCCAGGCAAAGCCCACCAAGCGTCCACTAACCCCCGACCACAAGCAGAGTGCACTCGCAAAGCCAGCGAATCGAGATCGCCCGGCAAGTGCCGACTCGAAATCGCGTTCGTGGCGACAGCGGGGAGTGATTGCGACAAAAACAGCTCCTCTCACCACGAAAGGGGCAAAACAAGTGAGTAAACTGAACGGCTCGACGCAGCAGCGAGAACCTATTGACACTGCCAGCACAAACAAAGCCAGCACTCTTCAGGATGTCGCGAAAACCGAGTTTGCCGAGTCATCGTTCGTCTATTTCTCCTGCCACGAGGAGCCTCCAGTGGATGACGAGCAGCAGGCGTGGTCCATGAACGAGCGCGTTCAGGTTGCTCGTTTTGTGCGGTCACTCCCTTCTGGAGATTGTCTGGTGCAACTGCTCAAGGCCGATGTGACCTACTCGCAAGTGACTACTGGTGCACTTGGATTCAAAGTGTACATGTCGACACCGCACTTCATCGAGTGCTGTGGCTCACAGTTGCACAACATCCAGAGTATGAAGTTCGACGCAACCATGGGGAAATGGAAATGGTACAGTCAGCAGTTGAACGGTGGTGACCATAGCGACAGCGATGGTAGCTCAGCATTGTGGAAGAGACATTTGGCAATCGACATTGCACCGAGCGCGTACACTCTGCCAGCGGGTCCAAAGACCGAGCCTGCGCTCAAGAGTCGAAGCCTGATTTCAACAGCTGCAATGACAAAGAAGGTGTCCCAAAACGCACATTTTTTCACGGAGGTCCTCTCGCGCGTCAAGTGCAACTCGATCAGTCTTGAGGAACCCGTGGTTGTGTGCGCGACAGAAGGACGCGAGTCAGATGCCACGCCCTGTCCAGAATTCGTCCAGAGTGTGTACGCGACCTTCAGCTTTGAGACCCCCGTCGCTCCAACAGTGTTTCCGAAAGTCCAAGCGGAAGTGCTACTCACTGTCCCTGAAAAGAAATCCGTCAAGTCACCGCCTCGCAAGAAATCGAACGCAAGCGCGGTTGAAGTGATGTGAAGCAGATCACGCTGCTCATTCACAACCTCCAACTCGTCTACTGAAGCTTGAAACTGTAATTGCATCTGTAAAACTATTGCGCATCGTTGAAAATGGTTGCTGCAGCCACACCATCACCTTGATGAAGCTGCCGTTTTCTTAGATTCCGATGAATGCCGCCGAAAACTTGAGAAGCATCTTCCACAGCTGTTTCCATGATTGGAGCTGCAGTTTTTGCATAGCTCTATTGCTGTTCCGTCATTGTTATGGGTCATCTTGAAGTCCACACGTTTGTTGCGTCTGCATGTGTCAGCCCGTGTCGAATTTTGGTTGAATGCGCTGAGCAAGTCCGGTTCCACCACCGGGACGCCAACAACTAGTTGCGTCGTTCATCTGTTGGTGCTGATCATGAAGATGTCCGTCTCTGGACTGCAGCCAGCTCATTTTTTTCCCATGGTCATCACTCGGGCTATATGTTGATCTTCGTCAGGTACTTGGTCTCGTTCCTGCTAATGGCAAGTAAGCCTGAACTGTTGCTCCTCAAGCCACGCTGTCATCTCCTGCATGTCATCCTTTCGAGATCCACGGAGCTTCTTTGATTGCTTCAAGCTGGTTGCGAGCATCTCCGACATGCGCTTTGGCGAACGTAGCTCCGGTTTCTGCTCCAACAGCCAGCAGAGCACATTCACGTGGCCGCAGCGGATCGCACTCCAGAGCGCCTTGGTCGGGATGCAGTCGGTGAAGAGCGTGCTGAGCCACTGAACGATGTCGAGGAGTCCGTAGCTGGCAGCGAGGCACATGGCGCTTTTCACTGCTCTCCGTTTCCGCTTCTTCTTTCTCTCAACTGCGAGTTTCTTCACGAGCTCCAGATCACCACAGATGACGCCAATCACAATGCCGTATGCTTCGTAGCTCTTCGGATAGCATGTGATGATTTTAACGGCGAGCTCGAGCTGCGAGCCAGACGCCATCTTCTTGAGTGTTGAAAGATGCAAACGGCTCTCTGGGGACTTGTCGTGCAGCCACAAAAGCCCATCCTGCGTGCCTTTGTGCACCAGCGACTCCATCGCTGCACTCACCCGTGTCTGCAGGCGCTTCTCGAAGATCCAGTCCACCACGTGCCGCTGTCCATGGAACGCGGCTTCCTCTAGTACCAGAGACGACCACTGGTCCGGGAACTTGGTCAACAACCACTTGAGGACATCCAAGTGGCCAAATATCGCTGCATTCTCCGATGCCATAAACGAACACACGGCCTCTTGGTCTCTGCGGTTCGCGTGCATCCACTCGAGGATCTCCAAGTGGCCGCGCGCAGCCGCGAGGTTCCACAGCGCGTCTTCCGTGAACCCGAGGCTGAAATACCACACCTTTGGGTACAACAGGTGCACGATTGCAAACTGTCCGTTATTCACTGCTGCGCGCAAAGCGCCGTTCACACGGATGCTCTTTGTCGTGGAGAGTGCCCACTGCACGACGCGCGCGCTTCCGCGTTTCGCACCATAGACGAAAATGTCGCTCACGAGGGACTCTTCTTTTCGCGATAGCGGCGGACGTTCACGATGTGGATCTGAGTCACTCCCCCTCTCGAGCGCCTCGATCCGCATGTCCTCACTCTGAAGACTCAGCAGCTCGTCCAGCTCTGTGGCGCTGGCGAGCGCTGCCATCGCGCGCTTGAGCTTGTTGACCACGGGTGTGTCTGCAAACTGGCGGATCGCGCGCACGACGCTGGGGATAGCGGCGACGGATGTGCGCTCACGGAGCACCACGTCCACTGCCACAAGCCCCGACGTTGCCATCGTCACCGTCACGGCGGCGGTCTTTGAACTTGTTCTGCTGAGCTGCTCGAGAGGAAGAGCTTGTGAATTGGAGCAGACTGGTGGGACAAGAATGCAGCCTATTTTGCCTTAGTTGAGTGACTTGGTGAAAATGCAAGTGCACTACCTCAATAGAGTGACAGTGACATTGATGTCCTCTTCAGGTGGCTGCACACGCGTATGTACGTACAAGCTCTTCCTCACTTGTTGTCATCGTCCTCTCTTTTGTATAAGCGAGTGTACAATCCGCTCACTGCGCCACGTCGTCGCAGTCGGTCGTAGTCGCGAGGTCGACCCAGTCCTCGAGCTCCTTCTTGCCCTTCGCCAACACCGCAGCGACGCCCTCGACGGCGTCCTTGCCGACCACGAGGCGCGCTGGGAGTGTTCGTCCTTCGCAGCGGCCGGTCTTCGTCAGCGCCTCCGTGAGCAGCTTGGCCGCCTTCACCGGGTCCCCACGCTGGTGGCCGCTGCGCGCAGCCAGTGCCTCCCATCGCGGCTGCGTAACCGAGTCCAAGTCGGCGATGCGCGTCTTCGCGGCGATCATGTTGTCGCCAAAGAGCACGGTGCGGAAGGCGCCAAAGTCGATGCACGTCACTTCGATGCCCAGATGCGCGACCTCAGCTCGTAGCGACTCGGAGATGCCCGCGACGGCATATTTACTCGCGCTGTAGAGCCCCGTGACGGACGAGCCGCGCCAGCCGGCGATCGAGCCGACGTTCGCGATCACGCCCGACTTCTGCGCGCGCATGTGCGGTAGCACGGCGCGAAGTACGTTCGTGATGCCAAAGACGTTCGTGTTGAACTGATCGTAGATCTCGCTCGCACTGTACGTATTCGCATTGAAATAGCGACAATATCCAGTTAGCACCAGCAACAAACCACCAGCACACATACACAAAAGCTTACCTGCACTCTTCCACGGCGCCCTGCAGCGCGTAGCCGGCGTTGTTCACGAGAATGTCGATCCGGCCGTAGATCTGCACGGCGTCAGCGATCGTCTTGGCCAGCACCGCATCCGCAGAGGTGACGTCAAGCGCGATGGTTGATGCGCCGCGCTGCTTGAGATCCTCGAGCTTGGACGCAATGCGCGCCGTGGCGATGACCTTGTCGCCACGCGTAAGCGCTTCGAGCGCGAGAGCGTGGCCGAGTCCCGACGAGCAGCCCGTTATGAGCCAGACTTTGGCAGTGGCGGATGCGGCAGTGTTGGACATGTTCCAGTGATAGTGGTGCTTCTGTGGTCGGACGCTTTGGGGAGTGAATGATCAGACAGCACAGCCAGACCTACTTCGTTCTCGTTGTGATCTGCTCGCGGTATCGTTTTGACATACATGATACATTTAGCCAATCAGTTGCGTTATCTCGTAAATACATGATCCACATTGGCTGAAATATGGGATGAAGTGTGCGTGTCGCAGAAGTTGAAGTTCGTCGTTGATGCGCATCAGCAATCGCCTCCATCAAAAGGAGCTCTTGGCGTCAAGAGCTCTCAATGCACTGAAACCCCGGTGACAAGCACACAAATCACCGCGACAGCAGCAACATAGAGAGGCATGACCACGACGACATTTCGCTTCATTTACGTCACTTGAACGACTTCGTAGGTGTTGGCTGACTGGAGTATATGTGAACACGCCAGACTATGGTGCTCCAGTCACTGTACAGAACATCTGCTACCACTATTAGGAACCCAATTTCGCAATCAGCGTTCTCTATCCGACTAGTCGCACCTTTCTCGAAGCCCACCGCTCCTGTCGGGATACCGGTCTGGATAGTGATCCAGCAGCCAGCGTACCACGGCAGTTTCCGGCCTATCAGCGCTTTATTCCAGCATCCAGTAGCGACAACACTTGTCGTAGTGGTCATGCACTGCACGACGCCCACCTGATCATGCTCCACCGCCGCCACCAGTGCCTGCGGAGACCACCGGCTGCGGTTGCTTGCGTAGAGCCACTCAAGCACATGAATGCGCCCAAGACGCGCGTCTTCCTTCGATGTGATGGGCTGACACAACGCTCACCAAGCGAGGGACTCGCTTGAACTCTTGTTTGTGGGGCACAGGAATACAGTGGTGAACGGCCTGAGTGCTCTCCACAACAGTGTGGTATGCACCGTCGCTGGTAAGAAAGAGCCTATCATCGGACAACCAAGAGCTTGTACATCTATAGGGTCGAGCCTAACAGAACAATGCGTGCGATGCTCGATGACACAGCGGACTTGGATTGCTTGTGCATAATCACAACTGTCTCTTGCACTGGTCGCCTGCCAAATGGAGATGAGTGCATCATGAGCCTCGAGCGCCGCTTGCGTCGTCGCTCCCCCAAAAGTACGTAGCTCCGGTTCCTTCCAGATGGCTGCCAGCGTTCCAGATAATGTAAGGTAGAAAATCGAAAAGACCCATGGTGTCCTCTCATCACCGTGTCAGGTTCCAAATCAACACCACTTCCGCACCATCCTTAACCACACATTTTGCGCCGCTGGGCACTCCCACATAATGTGGACTGTGCCTGTCAGACTAGCGTCCGCTCACGAAGTGTGCGGGCACCCCTGCCTTTCGTTGACCGCGTCCCAGTTCGCCAGTCAGTTAGCCTTAATTCGGAATAGCAGCTGTCTGCCTAGGCTCCTCCACGGCGCCCTGTAGCACGTAGCCGGCGTTGGTGATGAACACATCCACGCGGCCCCCGCCGTAGGACGTGATGGCGTCGCCCACGCTCAGCTGGAGCTTCTCGTCACTCCACATGATGTCGAGCGCCAGCAAGAACATGCCGCACGCCTTGAGGTCGTCGAGCTTGGCGGTACTGCGGACCGTGGCGATGACC
>JAASGO010000322.1:0-29325 GCA_023334245.1 Globisporangium cederbergense
AGGGCAGCATCGGCAACGTCTCTTTGTTCGCCAAGTGCCTCTTGATTCTCTGGCAACTGGGGTGTACTGCGGACGACGGCAGGGGCGGGTTCTATCCCTTCCATGGCAGCAGCGGCGGGCTCGTCACGGCCGTGAACGTGTCTCGTCCGAGCAGAGCGGGACACGCCTGACGCTTTGGCCATGCGCTGTTTAGTGAAGTTGGATCGCATTGCGAGCACAAGGAGGGCTATAAGCACCATGTCGAAGGTAATGGAGCAGTGGGTGCGTCGCGGCATCTTTCTTGTTTTTGCTGCTGTCGTAACGCGGAGCTACTTTTTAAATGCGAAGCTGCTTTTTCAAGAAGAACGCGGCTCTTCGATCGAAAACCTGTGAAAAGTTATACTAATTTTTCAAGATGAGAACGAGGAGGGAACTTTATGCAAACGAAGCGTTATATTTTTTGCTTCTTCGCTTACACAAAGTATGGTATACAAATACTGGTATGTTCGCGGCGTAAGCTCGAATTTTTGTGTTGTATTTGTTTTGTGTATGGCATACAACGAGCAAGAGATGAAGGAAATAAATTTTGAGGAAACCTGGAAACGAAGCTAAACCGAAATGAACGTTAACGGGCGTTAGAAAGATACTGAAGGTTGAGAGAGAGGGCTTGGTTTTCAAAAATTACAAAAGAGCCACTTCGCAAGCTTTTGCGCGGCATTTTGCGATTTCGAAAGGACCAGACAAAAGGGCAATATGGTGCGCGCATGACGAAAGCTTTCTCTCGGGGAGACAGCGACAGACAGCGCCAGTGGGTCTACATGGCAGGATCATGCAGTGGACTAACACTATGGCCACTGTGTGTGTATGGTTGCGGTTGTGTGTGCAGTCGAGCATCATCGGAGCTGGCAAGGGTGGCAAAGGCGGCAAGGGTGGCAAGGGCGTCACGTCCAAGAAGGCGCCGCAGTCACGGTCGCAGCGCGCCGGGCTTCAGGTACGCAGCAAGATTTATTCGTGCGATAAAATGTACGTGGGCAGCTGTATTAACACTGTGGCACCGCTTTTTTGTTGTTGCTGTCCGTGTATCACAGTTCCCTGTAGGCCGTATCCACCGCTTCCTCAAGCGACGTGTGGCCAACAACCAGCGCATTGGCGCGACCGCCGCGGTGTACGCCGCCGCGATCATGGAGTACTTGACCGCTGAGGTGCTGGAGCTTGCGGGCAACGCGTCGAAGGACCTGAAAGTGAAGCGCATCACGCCGCGCCACCTACAGCTGGCGATCCGAGGAGACGAAGAGCTGGACTCGCTGATCAAGGCCACAATCGCAGGCGGTGGCGTCATCCCTCACATTCACAAATCGCTCATTAACAAGCAGACGAAGAAGAAGATGCCTCAGTAAATGCTGGAGCGAGACGAGTGCATATCCCGCCCACTGAAGGGGACAAAGGATACAACGTATGTATTAAACAAAAAGAGGAGGAGCGAGGTCGCTGTTTGGGACGAGAGAGACGAAGTTGTGAGATTGAGAGCTGTCAATACAGTGAACACCGTGTGAATGTGTATCCATCTACGTGTATGCTATCGATCGACAGTATCACCAAGCGGCGTGGTGTCGTCACCATGACCTGCCCATTTCCTTGCAGGTTTTGAGCTCGCCAAATTGAACGCACTTTAGTGACGTGCTGCACTTGAGGAAGTTGTTTTGATGCGCACGTCATTAGAGCATGCTCAAACCGCTTCAAATAGAAGCTCGTCATCGAGTTGAACCCGCTGTAGCGACTTTCGTGCAACACTCTCTGCTCTAAACCCGCTGTAGCGACCTTCGTGCAACCTGCCAGCGCTTTCCCCACACGCACGCACGCAACCTGACTTCAAAAGCGAGCCAAAAACATTAGCAAGCCAAAGGAGCATTCCGCAATTGTCGTTCGCTCGCTCGCCCGCCTGCCTTCAAGGGAGAAGGAAGGAAGGGAGGAAGATCCGAAGATTAGCGGAACGTCGTCGGCGGTCGTCGGCAGGAAACGCAAGCGCGCGATGGCGAGCGGAGGGGACGCGGCCGTAGCGCTTGGGGGCGGTGGTCCGTCCGCGCCGTCGAGCAGCGGCGGTGCGCGGCAGCAGGCCGCGTCAGTGATCGACTTGCTCTCGATCGACGTGCTCCGACGCTATCTCCAGCAAACGTGCGCACCGCTCTTTGGAGAGACGTCGCTGCAACTCAAGAGCGGCAGCAGCAGCAGTAGCAGTAGCAGTGGAGGAGTTATGAATGGCGAAAGATCCGCTTTCGCCCAAGATCTCAATGCGCCAGCGTCAACCACGGTGTTGGAGCAGTTCATCGCAGACTCGGCCGCACGAGTCCTACAGGTGCACTACTTCCCCTCATCGTCTTCGTTGAATGGGGCTGCTTCGGTGCCGGAAAGCTCGCGCATGGAAGTGGACAGTGAGCACAATGGAGGCGGCGCGGACGCATCGGCGTGTCGGATCCGAGTGAACCTCGGCATCGAGTACGCGACGGGTAAAAAGCGCGGGCACGACGTCGTATGCTTCATTAAGCGACTCAGTGCGCCGCTGACGAGCGACTTTGCGCTCAACCACCAGCTTCAAGTCATGACGCTTGCTTTGGGGAGAAAGCGCGCGGACGCGGACAAGAGCTCCGAGACGGGCTCCAGCAGCGGAGAGAACACCGAAGAGGAAGAGGACGACCACAGTAACCTTCTGTCTGTTGTGTACAACTACGTGCACCAGTCGTTTGGTCCGCTGGTGACCGAATACTCAAAAGTCCACCAGCCGCAGAACGAGCTGGCCAACATGAATGAAGGAGCGCGAGGTAAGAAGATACGGCATGTTCGCGATCGAATGCGTGTAACCCACCTCACAACTGTTACATCCACGTGCTAGGTCTTCCGGCGATCAAGAGAAGAATGAAGGAGCTTGAGCTCGCGCTGCTGCAGTACCAGCAGAACATTGAGATTCCAGAGGTGAACTTGGTGTTCCACCCTGTCATCCAGCGTGCTGCAAACCTGGTATGACACATCACACTTTCTTGTTGATCCGTTTTATTGGTTCGCTAGCCAACAACGTGTTGATGACTTGTTGATTTTTGGCAACAGGTGCGAGAGAAGGGTGTGCTCATCGACATCGAAGCGCTGGGCTTGGAAGACAAGGTGAACGATGTCGCGTTCTTAAACGACATCCAGGGCGGAGTCAACAAGTGGATCAAAGAAATCCAGAAAGTCACGCGGTTGATTAGGTGAGAGCGAGCTTTGATTTTGTGTTGGATGTGATGGGACGAATCTGACGAGCCGTACTGATGATTTCTATAGTGAGCCGCTCCCTGGTACAGCAATGCAAGAGATCAACTTCTGGTGCGATCTCAACCGTGCGCTGCTTGGTGCTCAGGAGAAACTGAGCTCACCAGAGGTAGAGATCACACTGGCGCTACTCAAGCGAGCGAAGCGATACCTAGCGACTGTGACCTTCAGCGCTGATCACGGACTGGGTCCAGCGATCCAACGAGTGGCGAGCGTGATGGCGCTGATGAAGGATTTCCCGATGAACTCTATCTTGTCGGCGACTGACATCAGCCAACTCAACCAAGGCATTACGCTTGTGTTCACGCACCTGAAGAAGATCAGAGTGGCTGACGAGTACAAGCTGTCGAGATTGCTTCACCTTGTCGAGATCATGTCGAGCGACTTGACTCAGCAAATCGTGAGCGTGCTGCGAGCCTACAACCTCATCCAGATCCCGTTCGAGCACTTTGAGCAGCTGATTCTGTCTGGTAAAGAGCTCTTCTCGAATTGGCATCGCCAAGTGGGAACTCTGTACGACCTGACGAAGGAGCTGTCCAAGCGCCGCGGCTCGATGAACAGCGACAAACCTCCACAGTTGTCTGAGTTGCAGATGGAACATGCTGCAATTGAAGAGCGTCTGTTGGAGCTGCACGAGTTCCGTGAGCAGCATGAAAAGCTGCGTCAAGTGATTGAGCGTGTTCTGGGCAGCGCCACCGGTGCTACACCGAACGACTCTCGCGCGGAAGTCACCGGTGACGCCCTGACAGAGATCAACGCTGCATACATGCAGTTGAGCTCGCTGGACCCTCTCGATGTCTCTGGCGAAGGAACGACAGCGTGGAAGAACATGCGAAAGTCGTACGAACTGTGTATTGACCGCATTGAAGGCCGCATCATCAATAGCCTGACGAGCCGTTTGAGCGCGACCTCGAATGCTGACGAGATGTTCCGCGTGTTTTCGAAGTACAACGCGCTTTTCTTTCGACCTCGCATTCGCAGTGCAGTTCAGCAGTTCCAGATGCAGCTCATCGAGAACGTGAAGGAGGATGTGAGTAGCTTGCAAGCCAAGTTTCGTGCGCATTACGCATTTTCCGAAGCCTCTCGAACGAGCAAGCTGCGCGATATTCCGCCCATTGCCGGTGCTGTGATGTGGGCGAAACAGATTGAGCGGAAACTGAAGATGCTGCTGTCGCGAGTTGAGAGTGTGCTTGGAAGTGGATGGGAGCAGCACGTCGAAGGCAAGGCGTTGAAGGTTGCTGCTGAAGCTTTCATCGCGAAGCTCAACCCGCAGCTGATCTTCGACCAGTGGGTCAGTGAGCTTGCTTCGATGCCAATTTTTGATATCAAGAACATCATCCTGAACATCGTGACGGAAGACACTCCCCAAGGAGAGCGGAAGAAGCTGGTGGTTGCGTTCAACCAGCAGATTGTCACGTTGTTCAAGGAAGTGCGCAACTTGGAGTGGCTTGGCTACCGAGTCCCGTTCACACTCAAGATGATTGCAGAGGACGCCAAGTCAAAGTACCCGTTTGCGATGTCGCTGGACGCAAGTCTCAAGACGTACATGAACTCGTGTCGACGTGTACAGCCAATCTTTGAGCCATTGGTGGCCTCGTATGTTCGTGAAGTCCGAGCTACGATCGGAAAAACCTTCTCGAAGGGTAACGAGATGCGCTGGCACGCCGATGGACTTGGCGAGTATGTGACCGATCTGGCAACGAAAGTGGAGCGCCTGCATGACAAGGTTGAAGAGTTACTGCAGAAGAGCAGCGACATCGACCACCTGCTGGAAAGCGTTCGAAGCAGTGCCGACTTCAATGCGCTGGAAGTGCAGACTGTGCTGACCAAGATCCAGTCGCACGTGGATGAGCTGAGTTTGGCTGGCTACGCAAATTTGAACGTCTACGTGAAGAACTTGAATATCCTGATCAGCGGTATTTTGGCGAAGAAGCTCGAGGTGTTGTTGCAAAGCTGGATTTCTTGCTTCGACCCAACTCACGACGAAAAGACGTTGCAGAGCGTCCTTGAAGCTGCAAACATGTCGACGCGCACGCATCAGATCTTGCTGAAGAACCAAATGCTGTACCTGGAACCTTCAGTTGACGATGCGCGAAGCGTGTGGTTGATTCAGCTCCAGACACTCATGAACTCGGTTTGCGATCTCCCAAAGATCCAGACGTCCTCGTATGAGAATGTGTACGGAAAATCTACGGTAACGTCACTGGCTTCTCCGTCACGAAAGAGCGCCAGTGCGAAACGAAGGGAATCGGTCTTCAGAGAGGCACTGGTGCAGTTGCCAAAGGAGCTCGTTATCAAGGCGTACAGTGTTGTTGACGCGACCATTGACGAAGTGCAGAATTACGCGTCAACGTGGTTGCAGTACCAAGCGCTGTGGGACATGGATGCGCAGACCGCGATCAACACGGTTGGGGAAGATCTCGAGAAGTGGCAGCAGATTTTGATGGAGATCAAGACTGAGCGCAATGGTTTCGATGCTGTGTTCAACACGAAGCGCTTCGGTCCGATTGTCGTCAATTACCAGCAAGTTCAAGCCCAAGTGAACGTGAAGTACGACGCCTGGCATAACGAGTTCTTGGCGCATTTCGGAGACCTGCTGTGCAACCAGATCAACTCATTCTACACGACGATTTCGTCAAAGCGTACTCTGCTGGAACAGCACGCGTTGGAAGCCGCAACTGCTCAGGTGGTCGCTGCGATTACTCTGATCCAAGAGATGCGTGTGAACCGCTTCCAATGGCAATCTGCAGTGGAGTCGTTCTCACAAGGTGAACGTCTGCTGAAGAAACAGCGCTTCAAGTTTGCGGCAGATTGGCCATCATTGGCAAATGTCGAAGGCGAATGGGAAGCGTTTGTCCAACTGCTCGATCGCAAGAGTGTCGCGATGGAAAGCCAGCTTCCTCAGCTCCAAGCCAAGATCCTGGAAGAGAAGTCCGTTCTGGACAAGAAGATCACGAAGGCTGTGTCCGAGTGGGACAGTGCGAAGCCACTCCAGGGTGGTCAGTCACCGAAGTCTGCGATCGAGCTTTTGATGATCTACGAGACTCGATTCAAGCTTCTCCGCGCCGACCAAGAGAAAATGAGCGCTGCTCTGGAGGCCCTCAGCATCTCTTTCGTTTCTGGAGTTGGAAGCGTGCAGATGGACGATGACCGAATGGGTGGCTCATCACTGACGCGCGCGATGGACGAGCTTGCTGGATTGGACGAAGTGTGGAAGAGTATTGCGAAGGTGTGGTCTCAGGTTGACGAGTTACAAGAGACGCTTTGGTCGGCAGCTCAGCCTCGCAAGATCCGCAAGCAGCTGGAAGACTTGATCGATGAGATGCGCCGCTTCCCCGCTCGCGTTCAGCAATACGAGGCGTTCGAGTACTTCACTAACTCGATTCAGGCGAAGAAGTCGATGAACTCGCTGCTTTCTGAGCTGAAATCAGATGCGATCCGAGACCGCCACTGGAAGCAGATCCTCCGCCTGCTGCGTATCACTTCACCTTTCACTGAGCTGACGCTTCGCAGCTTTTGGGACTCTGGATTGTCGTCGGGGGACAACGAACTGAAACAGATCATCCGAACGGCTCAGGGCGAGATGGCACTCGACGAGTTCTTACGCCAAGTGTCAGACTACTGGCTGAACTACCAGTTGGACTTGGTGAACTACCAAAACCGATGCCGCATCATTCGCGGCTGGGACGAGATGTTCGCCAAGCTCGAAGAGCACCTAAACAGTCTGAGCAGCATGAAGCAATCTCCGTACTACCCAGTGTTTGCTGAGCAAGCAACCAGCTGGGAGGACAAGCTGACCAAGATTCGCGGCATTCTAGACTTCTGGATCGACGTGCAGCGGCGCTGGGTGTACCTGGAAGGCATCTTTTTCGGGTCTGCTGACATCAAGCAGCAGTTACCGAAGGAGTTTGCGCGCTTTCAGAGCATCGACAACGAGTTCACTTCGACAATGAAGCGAGTTGCTCACAAGCCGATGATCGTGGAGGTTGCCAACATCCCCAACCTTTTCCACTCGCTGGAACGCCAGCAAGAGATGATGGGCAATGTACAGCGAGCATTGGGCGAATATCTGGAGCGTCAACGAGCGGGGTTCCCACGTTTCTACTTCGTTGGTGACGAAGATCTCCTGGAAATGATTGGAAACAGCAAAGAGCCACTGCAAATTCAGCGTCACTTGTCGAAAATGTTTGCTGGCATCTCGTCGCTAGAGATGGATGGTGCTAGTTCTGTCATTCTTGGCATGGTGTCTCGTGAAGGAGAGGTCGTGAAATTCAGACAACCAGTCAAGACGCAAGAGGACACTCGCATTAATGCCTGGTTGGGTAAGGTCGAAGACCAGATGCGCCAAGCGCTGTCCCAGCTCCTCGACGAATCGATCCGAGCGTATCCGTCGGAGGACAACATCGAAAAGTACATCAAGTGGGTGTCTGAGTACCCGGCCCAGGTAATTCTTCTCGCCACTCAAGTGCAGTGGTCGCGTTCTGTTGAAAATGCTCTCAAGGCTGGCGGTCAGGACTTGCCGCATGTGCTCAACCAGCTGGACGGTCTCCTGCGCATCTTGAGCGAGCGAGTGCTTTCCGATGTGAAGAACGACGTTCGCAAGAAGTACGAGCAGTTGATCACCGAACTCGTGCACCAGAAGAGCGTGACGAAGCGACTTCTCCAAGCCAACGTTAGCAGCGTCGACGACTTTCGCTGGCTGTACCACATGCGGTACTATTTCCACGCTGCCGAGGCTGATCCGCTGAAGAAGCTGAGCATCAAGGTGTCCAACGCCTCATTCTCGTACGGATTCGAGTATCTTGGTGTTGGCGAGCGACTCGTTTCGACTCCGCTGACAGAGCGATGCTACTTGACGCTGACGCAGGCGTTGGATTTTGGCATGGGCGGTAACCCGTTCGGCCCAGCCGGTACCGGTAAGACGGAATCCGTGAAGGCACTCGGCTCGCAACTTGGACGCTTCGTGTTGGTTTTCAACTGTGATGAGCATTTCGATTTCCAAGCGATGGGACGGATTTTCGTCGGACTTTGCCAGGTTGGAGCATGGGGCTGCTTCGATGAATTTAATCGTCTTGAAGAGCGCGTCCTCTCGGCTGTTTCCCAGCAAATCCTGGCAATCCAGAGCGGAGTCTCGTCGATCAAGACTCAGAAGCAACCAGACGGCTCCGCCTTGGCTATCGCCAGTAGCGCCAGTGGCACCACCATCGAGCTTCTCGGGAAGAGCGTGAAGCTGCATCCTGACGTCGGTATTTTCGTGACGATGAACCCAGGCTACGCCGGTCGATCAAACCTGCCAGACAACTTGAAGCAGCTGTTCCGCAGTATTGCCATGGTTGCCCCCGATCGCGAGTTGATCGCGCAAGTGATGCTTTTCTCGCAGGGCATCACGACAGCAGAGCAGATTTCAGCGAAGGTGGTGCTGCTGTTCAATCTTTGCGAGGACCAGTTGTCCAAGCAGCCGCACTATGACTTCGGTCTTCGTGCGCTGAAGAGTGTACTTGTTAGTGCGGGACAACTGAAGCGAAAGATCTCGCAAAATATCGCGGCTGACACGACCATGGAGGAGCTGGAGACGAAGGCGTTGATCGGATCGATTAGTGACACCATCATGCCCAAGCTGGTTGCTCACGACGTGCCAGTGTTCGAGACACTTCTGAAGGGAGTGTTCCCGGGAACCGACACGCACCGTATCCAGGAAGATGGCCTCCGTTCCAAGATTGTTGAGCTGGCTCAGCAGAAGAACTACGTTGCACATGAACAGTGGGTTGAGAAGGCTCTGCAGCTGTATCAGGTCATGCAGCTCCGTCATGGTGTGATGCTCGTCGGACCTTCCGGAACCGGTAAATCAGCGGCTTGGCGTGTGTTGCTGGATGCGCTGGAGCTCTTTGACGGCAAGAAGGGCGAAGCGCACGTGATTGATCCCAAGGCACTCTCGAAGGAGCACTTGTACGGTGTGCTGGACAACACCACCTTGGAGTGGACCGACGGCGTGTTCACGCACATCTTGCGCCAAGTGCTGAACAGCGTCCGCGGCGAAAGTGAGAAGCGCCATTGGATCATCTTTGATGGCGACGTTGACCCGGAGTGGGCAGAAAACTTGAACTCGGTGCTTGACGACAACCGCTTGCTTACTCTTCCATCGGGAGAGCGCCTCGAGATCCCACCGAATGTCTGGATCATGATGGAAACTGAGACTCTCCGTTACGCGACGCTGGCTACTGTGAGTCGTTGTGGCATGGTGTGGTTTTCCACCGACACAGTGCAGACTCACCACATCATGGAGCACTACCTGCAGAAGATCCGCGATGATGTCTCAACCGTGTCATCCTTCTCGCTGCAACCAAGTGAGACGGAAGCCATGCGCAAGAGTGCGCACACGTACGTGGCACTGATCCGCGACATCATCCACCGTGGCGATGGCATGCCATCGGTGATCGAGTTGTGCTTGGAGCAGTCGATGGCGCTAACCCACATCATGGAAGTTACCAGCCTTCGGCAACTGATGTCGATGTTCTCGCTGCTTGGCAGAGGCTTGTCCCGCATCAACGAGTATAACGAAGCGCACTCGGATTTCCCGATGACGGTCGAGCAAATCACCCAGTTTGCGCCAAAGTGGCTTGTGTTCTCCATCATCTGGGGCTTCGGTGGCTCGATGGACTCGGCGAATCGTGTCCAGCTCTGCGACTTTGTTGTCCAGACGCTCGAGAATCGCATCGTGTTCCCAATGTCATCGTCCGCAATGTCCAATCCTGAGAACCAACTTCTGGAGTACGAGGTCAACATCGACGACGGCGAGTGGCGCCAGTGGATTCGGTCCATCCCGCAGTTGGACTTGGAGAGCCATCGTGTCCTATCTACTGATGTCGTGGTAACCACAGTCGACACCATCCGCCACGTTGAAGTGCTTCGTGGGTGGCTCTCGCAGCACCGCCCGCTCATTTTGTGTGGTCCACCTGGCAGTGGTAAGACCATGACGCTGACGTCCACACTCAGCTCTTTGCCCGAGTTCGAGTTTGCGAGCCTCAACTTTTCGTCTGGAACGTCGCCTGAGCTGATCCTGAAGACCTTCGCGCAGTACTGCGAGTACAAGCGAACGCCAAACGGAATGGTCTTGGTACCGAACGCTCCCGAGAAATGGTTGGTCGTGTTCTGTGACGAAATCAACCTTCCCGAGGCGGATCGCTACGGAACGCAGCGCGTGATCACCTTCTTGAGACAGCTGATCGAGCAAGGCGGTTTCTGGTTGGGTGGTAAGAACACCTGGGTGCGGCTGCAGAGAATTCAGTTCGTGGGAGCGTGTAACCCGCCAACGGATCCTGGTCGCGTGCCGATCTCACTTCGTCTACTCCGTCATGCTCCTGTTCTGCTGGTCGACTTCCCGTCATACCCGTCACTAAAGCAGATTTACGGCACTTTCAACCGCGCTCTGCTGAAACTGACGCCATCGCTCAAGTCGTACGTGCAGCCTCTCACGGATGCGATGGTTGATGTGTACCACAGCAACCAGACCAAGTTCACCGCAGAAGTCCAGCCGCACTACATCTACAGTCCTCGTGAGCTATCGCGATGGATGCGCGCGCTGTACGAAGCAATTGAACCGCTAGAGTACGAGATCGAAGTGGAGACGCTGGTGAAACTTGTTTTCCACGAAGCGCTTCGTCTCTTCATGGATCGCCTCGTTACGCCAGATGAACAAAAGTGGTGCTTTGATACATGCAAGGAGATTCTCCGCATGCACTTTCCGCAAAGCGCGACGTCGTTCGAAGCGATCGAGTTTGGTGGTCAGAACCCTGTGCTGTTCAGCACGTGGTTGTCGAAGCACTACACCGAGGTGTCGACAATGGATCTGCGCAAGCACATTGAGGCACGCCTGCGCGTTTTCTACGAGGAAGAGCTGAACGTGCCGCTGGTGGTGTTCGATTCCGTGATCGATCACGTTCTGCGGATCGACCGTGTGCTTCGTCAGCCGCTTGGTCACTTGCTCTTGGTAGGTGAGAGTGGCGCAGGAAAAACTGTGCTCTCTCGGTTCGTGAGCTGGATGAACGGTATCTCTGTGTTCCAGATCAAGTTGACGTCGAACTACACGCTCGAGAACTTCGACGACGACCTTCGCGTTGTGCTGAAGCGCTGTGGTTGCGAAGGCGAGAAGATTTGCTTCATCTTTGACGAGTCCAACGTTCTCGGCTCAGCGTTCTTGGAGCGAATGAATGCGTTGTTGGCGTCTGGAGAGGTTCCAGGTCTTTTCGAGGACGACGAGTACACGTCATTGATGCACGCCTGCCGCGAAGCTGTCCAGCGAGACGGAGTCATGGTGGAAAACACGGAAGACGAGCTGTTCCGATACTTTACGAAGCAGGTGCAGCGCAACTTGCACGTTGTGTTCACCATGAACCCAGCATCAGGAGACTTTCAGAACCGAAACAACACCTCGCCGGCTCTGTTCAACCGTTGCGTCGTTGATTGGTTCGGAACGTGGAACAACCACGCGCTCGCGCAAGTGGCGTACGAGTTCACGAACACACTCGACCTCCCGGGACTGAGCGGTGATTTCCAGATCCCAATCGACGCTGAAGAGATCCTGGCGAAGCTCGTTCCTCATATCGCGACGGGAACGTTCCGCGATGTGCTCGTTGCGAGCATTGTTCAGTTTCATCACGCAGTTCTCCAGCACATGCGCCGTCTTCAGAAACGTCACCTCAAGTACAACCACATCTCGCCGCGAGACTACTTGGAGTTCATTCGCCATTTCGTGTCGCTGTACTCGGAGAAGCGTTCGCAGCTTGAGGATCAGCAGCTACACTTGAACGTCGGTGTGCAGAAGCTTCAGGCGACGCGTGAGCAAGTGGCGGAGCTGCAAGGCCAACTGAGCGTGAAGGAGAGGGAGTTGAAGAAAAAGGACGTGGAGGCGAATGAGAAGCTGCAGCAGATGATTCGTGAGCAGAACGAAGCACAAGAGAAGAAGAAGGACACGGAGCAGCTGGCAGCAGACCTCGCGAGCAAGGATCAAGAAATCAGTTCACGAAAGAAAGTGGCTGAAGCAGACTTGGCGCAGGCAGAGCCTGCTCTTTTGGAAGCACAGGCATCCGTGAACTCGATCCGCAAATCTCAGCTTGATGAGATCCGAGCTTTGGCTCGTCCTCCGAACGCCGTGCGCCTAGCTGTGGAAGCTGTCGCAGTCATGCTGGGAGAGACTAGTCTAGACTGGGCTGATCTTCGTCGCTTCATTCGGCGAGACGATTTCATTTCAAGTGTCGTGAACTTCGATTCGACGAAGCTGACCGCGCGACAGCGCAACACCATCCAGACCAACTATGTCGAGAACTCGGAGGAGTTTGAGTACGAGAAGGTCAACCGCGCGTCGAAAGCGTGCGGCCCGCTGTACAAGTGGGTTGTCTCGCAGCTCAGCTACACGGCCATCCTTCACAAGATCCAACCATTGCGAGAGGAGGTACAGGCGCTAATTGACAAGTCGGCTGGTTTACGAAAGAGCTACGAGAAGGCGAAGGAGACGATCGATGCGCTCGAGGTTCGCATTGAAAGTTACAAGCACGAGTATGCTGCTCTGATCAACGAGGCGCAAATCATTACGAATGACATGGCGCAAGTGAACAAGAAGGTCGAACGGTCGGTCGCTTTGCTGAACAACCTGCTTCATGAGAGCGAGCGATGGGAAGCCGGGTCGAACGACTTCGACACGCAGATGAAGACACTTGTGGGAGACACGTTGCTGTGTTCTGCATTCCTGACCTACGTCGGGTTCCTTGATTTCCAGCAGCGAAAGATCCTTGCGCAAGACTGGCGAGACATATTGAACACCATGGGGATCGCCATGAAGCCTCAACTCAGTTTTGTGGATTATCTGTCGCGACCGAGTGAGCAGCTGGAGTGGCAGATGAGCGAGCTTCCATCGGACGAGCTGTGCTACGAGAATGCGATCATTCTGCAACGCTTCCACCGCTTCCCGTTGATCATCGATCCCTCTGGCCAAGCGAACAACTTCATCATGCGCTACTACGCACTCAAGACCAACAAGAAGATTGCACAGACCTCCTTCTTGGACAGCTCGTTCATGAAGGTGTTGGCGAGCGCGATTCGCTTCGGAACTGCGCTGTTGGTTCACGAAGTCGAGAAGATTGATCCGATTCTGAACCCAGTGCTGAACCGCGAGCTTTACAAGACTGGCGGTCGTGTACTGATCCGCCTTGGTGGAGAAGAGATCGACTACTCACCTGATTTCCGTCTGTTCCTGATCACGAGAGACCCGTCGTGCCGCTTCAGCCCGGACATCTGCAGTCGCGTGACATTTGTGAACTTCACTGTGACGCCGAGTTCGTTGGAGAGCCAGGGACTGAGCATCTTGATGAAGAGCGAGCAGCCAGAAGTGGAAGAGAAGCGCAACAACCTGCTCAAGCTGCAAGGAGAATACCAGGCGAAGCTGCGCGAGCTGGAAGACTCGCTGCTTCAGCAGATTAATAACGTTCAGGGCAACATCCTGGACGACGACAGTGTGATCAACGCCTTGGAGGGGATGAAGGCAGAAGCTGCGCACATCTCAGAACAGGTTGCGCAGACGCAGACTACCATGAACATCGTGGAGGCCGCGACGAGCAGATACCGACCACTTGCGAAGGCATCTTCTCGCCTATTCTTCGCGTTGGAGAGCTTGTCGTCGATTCACTTCTTGTACCAGTACTCGTTGGGCTTCTTCCTGAGCCTCCTGACAAAGGTGCTCTTGCTTCCTCAAGAAATCAGCCAAGATGGACGTCTGGAGAGCCTCTCGAATGCGCTCTTCAGCCACACCGCTGCTCGAGTGAGTCGAGGATTGGCAGAGAACGACAAGCTGATGTTCGCACTGCGAATGACGCAGATCTATCTCGAACTTCAGCAGGAGAGTGTCGCAGTGCAGAGCGCTCAGCTGAACGCCGGGGCGCCATTTGACGGTCCGCTGGATGAAGAGATGGACATCCTGCTCGGTACGACAGCAGCGTTCCTGAGACCGGATGTTGACAGCACTCGTATTGAGCTCCAGCAGCTTCTCCCTGCGTGCTCCAAGGTGGAGATCGATCAGCTGTTGAAGCTGCTGCAGATCCCGTCGTTCAAGCATTTGGAGTCCCATGTCCGCGAGAATGCAGCTGAGTGGAATGCATTCGTGAAACACCCAGTCGCAGAGAAGCACATTCCTGAAAGCTGGGATGCGTCATTCTTGAACGCGTCTGTCACCCCTCGACGTGCGGCGTTCCGGGATGTCATTCTTGTGCATTTTCTACGTCCAGATCGCGTGATCTACGCCGCAGAAGTCTACGTGAGCCTCGTCTTTGGCTCTGAGTTCCCGTGGCGAGGCGAGATTGAGCTGCGTAAGAACATTGAGAACGATACCCAGGCGACGAGAGGTATCCTTCTGTCGTCGAAGCCAGGCTTCGATGCGAGTGCTCAGATCGATGAGCTCGCGCTCACCCTCCAGAAGAAGTACAACTCCGTCTCCATGGGTTCAGCCGAAGGTTTCGACGCCGCCGAGAAGTGCCTGAACACTGCGCTGAAGAGCGGCACGTGGCTGCTGCTGCGTAATGTTCACTTGTGTCCTTCGTGGCTGGTGGGTATTGAGAAGAAGCTGTATAACGCCCGCGATTCGGCACACCCAAACTTCCGACTGTTCCTCACGAGTGAGATCCACCCGAGCTTGCCTGTGAACCTCCTGCGCATGTGCGACATCTTTGTCTTCGAGCCGCCGAGTGGCATGAAGCTGAGTATGGTGCGCACGCTGGACACTGTGTCTGCGGACCGCATGAACAAGATGCCAGCTGAGCGAGCACGACTGTACCTGTTGCTTTCGTGGTTCCACGCGCTTGTGCACGAACGACTGCGCTACGTGCCGGTGGGCTGGTCGAAGACGTATGAGTTTAGCCAGTCGGACTTCCGTGGAGCTTGCGATGTGATCGATCGATGGGTCAACTCTGTGGGCTTGAACCGAGCGCACGTTGCTCCAGACAACATTCCGTGGACCGCGATTCGAACGACGCTGAAGGAGTCAGTGTACGGCGGTCGTGTCGACAACGAGTTTGACCAAGAGCTGATGGACACGCTGCTCGAGCACGTGTTCACTCCAGAGAGCTATCAGAACACGTTCGAGCTCGTGAGTGCTGGCGACGAGACGTTACTGATCGCCGAGGGTAAGACCAAGCAGCAGTTCATGGAATGGATCCACCGTCTGCCGAACACGAACCCTCCTTCGTGGATGGGTCTTCCTCGATCGGCTGAGACGATGGTGCTGATCACTCAGGGAAGCCGCACGCTGCGCAACCTCCAGCTGATGCAAGACTTCTACGGCAACGAAAGCGAAAGCACGAGCGTCGAAGAGGAGAGCATGGTGCTGGGTACTGCTGCAGGCAACAACGGCGGTGACGAGAGCATGGGTGAAGACACACGGCCGAAGTGGGTCCAGGACCTCGATCGCCGCGTCGACGCGTGGCTCGCGCTCTTCCCGAGTCCGCTGCCGACGATGTCGCGCGACCCTGCGAACTTCGCCAACCCGATCTACCGCTGCATGTTCCGCGAGATCGAGCTGGGCTCGGAGTACCTGTCGACCGTGACGGGACTGCTCGCCACGATCAAGGCTGTCTGTTCGTACACAATGAAGCCGACGAACGACATTCGCGAAGCCATGCAGACGCTGTACCGCGAGAAGATCCCAACCCAGTGGTCGCAGCTCTACCGCGTGGCTGCGGAGCTGAGCCTGAGCGAGTGGCTCGCGGACTTTTCGCTGCGCATCGGCCAGCTGAACCAGCTAGCTCGTATCGCACCAGACGAGCTCCTGCAGACGCAGAGTGGCATCTGGCTCGGTGGTCTCTTCTCCCCCGAAGCGTTCGTGACTGCGGCTCGCCAGAGCGTCGCTGCTGCGCTCGCGTGTTCGCTGGATGAGCTGCAGCTGGTGGCCGAGATCCAGTCGACTGGCAGCGTCGGCAGCTTTGGCGTCAGCGGCTTGCAGCTCGAAGGCGCGTCCTGGTCGACGAGCGCAATTCTCCCATCCGACATCATTCGTAACAACCTCTCGCTGCTTCACCTCCGTTGGTCACCCGCACACGAGCTCGCGAACCAAACGGGCTACCGTCGTCTGCCTGTGTACTCGAGCGACAAGCGCGACCACTTGCTCTTCTCCGTGTCGGTGCAAGTGGACAGCTCCAAGTTCCCCAAGACACAGTGGATCCAACGCTCTATCGCACTCGTGCTCTGGCAGCTCACAACCTAAGCTTTGAGTCGGTTCGTCCAGTGAGAACCCTGCGTGAGGCTTTTTGTGTGTCTCTACATTTTTCTTTCATTACCCACATCTGCATGTTTTGAGTCGATAACCGAACGAGAATGAAACATCACCTTTCATTTACACGGGAGTGCCACCAGCTTCACTCAATCGCCACCACTTCCACACACTTGCCAGCTCTTTTTAAAGTCACGCTACCAGCACAGATGATGCCTTCTGCTGCTTGAGCAACGCCAGCAGCACAGGACGCAGCTTCCCCACCGTCACCTGCTCCTGCGTACCCCCACTTCCTCCAGTGCTCGCACTTTCGCTCTTCTTGACGATCTTCTGCGGCAGGTGGTTGCGCAGAGCGCGCAACACGTGCAGCACGCTCACGTGAACAGGCTTGAGCTCCAGGAGCAGCTGCAGCTCTGCGACATCGCGATGCTTGACGCAGTACTCCAGCAGGGCAAAGTACACGGCGCCGCACACAGCGTTCAGCTGCTCGCTCTCAGGCGCTTGCGCATCGTCAAACCCGTCCTTGTGCTCAGAGTCCTTCAGTAGGCTGCTGACCAGCAGTGTCTCTCGGCAGTGCTCGTACAGATCACACTGGAGCAGTCCGTGACACGCCTCCAGATAATAGCCGCAGCGGCAGAGCAGCGCCGTGTACGCGAGCAGCGAGTCCTTCGCGAGCGCCACACCGAGCTCCTTGTGGCGCTTCTTCTTCTGCGACTGACTCACATTCTTCGTGCTGTTACTGACAACTGCATGTTGTTGTTGCTTTTGCTGGAGTTGCTCACGTGCGAACCGCTCAACGAAGAACTCGAGCGGCGGAAAAAGTGTCAGCGCGCGCTCAGCATGCGAGCGCGAGACGCGTGTCGCCCCCGAGAGCGAGAAGAGCCGCGGGCAGTACTCGGAGACGCAGCGCACGAACGGCAGCAAAGACGCCGGCTCGTGCAGCAGGTAGAGGCGACTCATCGACTCGACATACATGTGCTTGGAGAACGACGAGTTCGAGCTCCGGTAATCCTCCAGTTGGCGCTCTTCATGGAACAGCAGGTGGCTCGGCACGGCCCCGTGACTGTTGTTGCCTTCGCTCGACTTGCTTTTGAACGTCACGCCGTCGAGCAGAAAGGACTCGAGCTGCACGAGCCACTGCTTCCCGTGGTGCAGCGCGCAGCTTCCGGACGCGAACCGCAGCGAGCTCATGGGCCGCAACTTGCGGCTCAGCCGGAAGTTGGCTCCATCTGGGTCGTCGTCGCCCTCCAGCGGACTGAACGTGGAGAACGGCGCACCTGGATCATCGGACGCCACAGTCGTCAGCGCGCTCACGGCACGCGGGCGCATGTGGTGGCGGCCTTTGAAGTACGCGCTCGTCTGCAGCCGCGTGATCTTGCGCTTGGCGAGCAGCACCCAGTTTGACAAGTGGTGCAGCGCCTCGACGTTCGCTGGCGTGAGCTTCTGCGCGGCGCTGTACTGGAATTGGTACTGAGAATCCGCTGCCTTGCCTGTCGACACGTCTCCTTTCTCCCACGACGACGCGAATCGCCCGCCGACGATGATCTCATGCGCAATCTGATGCAAAGACGCCACGATGCGCGCGAGCTCGTCCACGAGGGCCTCGGGGACGTTCTGGTCTGCAAAGACCGCGAGCAGTAGCGCCGGACTGGACAGAGACTGAAAGACCGTATTCAGCACCTGCTCGTCGCACGCGTCTAGTGACTTGCAGACCTTCTCCAGGATCTCCAATGCCTGCAGTGCGGTCTCAAACTTGAGACTCTCGCCGTACTTGGCCAGAGACTCGAACGCCGCTCTCGGGTTCCCTGTGTCCAGTTGCTGCTGTTGCTGCTGCTGAGTATGACGCTGGCTACTGCTGGTGATGAGCGGGTTGAGACTGCTGCCAATAGCCTTTGCGCTGGGCGTCTGGATGAACCAGAAGCCCGAAGAGCTCCAGAGACCAACGGAGCTCGCAGCACCCGTGATCGTCCACAGAGCTGGGGGCATCGAACGGACAGTAGCCTTCGAAGACGGGTGGAAACTCTCTGGCGAAGCGTGCGGCAATTCAACAGACGCCAGTTGCTCGCCAGTGAGGTGGCTGAACGCATGCAGTGTTTCATTTGTCATAACGAGAAGCAAATGGCGATGCGCCGCGATGCTCGCAGCGCCTTGTGCCATGGTGGAAGTCCACGCGCCAAGTGTCGTGAACTGTTTGGCCCTAAGCCCCTGCTGCTGTCGCTGAGGGTGCTTTGGGTCCTTTGAACTTACCAGGTGCACTGCGCCCGAGCCTCGCACTAGCACGAGCAGCTCGCCCGTAACGTTGTGCAGACACGTGAGCAGCTGCGACGCCGGATCCGTCATTGCTGCTCTGTTAGTTTCATCCTCACCACTGCTGCTGTTATCACCATTGAGCACCGCGAGCCAGGATAGCGAGACCATGCGCAGCGACTCGGCGCTGCGGAAGTGCACGCCCATGGTCCTCGTGACGATCCAGAGCCCGAGCTTCGAGCTCCGGAGGCCGATCACCTGCGTGCACGTGAGCGAGAACGGGTTACCGATCGTGATCTCCGTACGAAATGTGCTCTGCTCCTGCGCGTATTGGATTCTGCGTAAGCAGAGCTTTGGCTCGGCCTTGGACTCCATGGACCACCACGCGAACTCGGTCGTCTCGCCGTGCCACGCCATCTCGGTGGCCGTGAACGCCACCACGGGTTTGGTCCACTTGAGATTCGGGTTCTCCAAGAAGCAGAACTGGTTCAGAAAGCTCCACTGGTGCAAGTCGCTGCCCCACTCCCAGAGGAACGCCATACCGTCCTCGCGCGCGACCACGCATCGAAGGGTCGTTGTTGTGCCACTGGCGCTGTTGTTACCGCTGGAAAGACTGCTTGAACTGGCACCTGACGCGTTGCCGCGCATGAACTTGATCGCGACCACTTTGCAGTCGAAGCGCGCGCTCAGCAGCGGCGATTTGGCCAGGATCGCGCCGTCCTTCCCGACTTTTGCGGCCGCGAAGAGCTCGTCGATGAGATCTAGCTCGTCCACGTCCTGCTGCAGCTGCGGCGGGAGACCGCCACTAGTTGAGTCTGCGAGTGCACTGCCGCCATTGCTGCTCATCGTGCTCCCTGTGCTTGCGGGTGAGAGCGACCGCAGCGATTGACTCGCGCTCTGCTTCTGCTGCACTTTCGCGGGGCTCGTCACCTTCCGCGGCGGAGGGATCGCGTCCAGGACGAACACGACGCGCGAAGACACGGCCGTTGCCGCGCCCATATTCGCAGCTACAGTGGCGAGCGGCGTAGAGCCACGTCTTCCCAGTGGGGGCGACCCACCGCCACCGGTAGATGGCGCTGGACCGGGCGTTCCAGGGGCGGCAGTGGAGACATGTTTCTTCACGAGCACGAGCGCGATGTGGCCGGCGCTCGGTTCGCAGAGCTCCACGTCGTACTGCGCCAGCCCCTTGGCAGACGTGAGCCGCGTCCAGAGCCGCTCGCCGCGCGCCGCGGGCCACGACAGGCGGCTGCGGAAGCCCCACATCGGTGCCTCGGGGGATGGCATCACGCGCTTCGCTGTCGTCGTCTGCCGGAGTGAGATCGAAGAAATTGGCTCAGCTTTTGCTTGACACAAAGCTTCCACAGCGATCATGTTTCGTGCGAGGAGCATTGAAGTTTGTTCAAAAACGTGTCGAGCCGCACACTGCGTTTTTCTATGAATCTATTTTTGATTTTGATCGCACGTCCTGACTTGCGGAAAAGTCAGGCGCTTCAAACTGGGTCACACGCAAGCCGACGACACCTTGGGAGGACGAGATGGCGACGACGGACGAGATGCTCGCGGAGGCGGCCGAGGGTTTCTTCCTCGCGGCGGAACACGGCCGCTCAGACGTGCTCAAGGCGCTCGCGGACCACGCGCAGGGTCAGCTGGACCTGCGGCAGATCGTGGACCCGGCCACGGGCCGCACGCCGCTGCACGTGGCGGTGGCCAACGGCAAGACGGACGCCGTGCGCGTGCTGCTCGCCGCGGGCTTTCCCCCCGACCACGAGAGCCTGCCGGTCGGTTATACGTCTGCCAGCGGAAACAGTAACGGGACCAGCACCAGCGACACCTCAGGTAAGCGACAGAACACGGCGTACCTGCTCGCCAAGCAGTTGCGCGCGAGCGACCTTGTGTTCGTGTTCCACCAGTTCACGATCCAACAGATTGCGACCAACAATGCGGCCGGCGTGAAGCAGATGCTGGACGCCGGTGTGGACGTCGACACGACCGACGGGTCGGCACAGAACACGTTCGTGCACTGGGCCGTCACGTGCTCGGCAGCGCAAGTGCTGGAGCTGCTGCTGCAGCGAGAGGATGTGCAGCAGGCGAAAGTGATGGACAGAGTGAACGCGGAGGGCGCGCCGCCGCTGCATCTCGCGTGCCGCGTGAACAATGTCGAGTGTACGCGTTTGCTGCTGCGTTATGGTGCAAACCGTGGCGTTGAGGGCGAGAAAGGGGTGTTCAAGGGCAAGACCGCGATTGAAATGGCCACGGCGCAGGAAGTGTGCGACCTGTTTACAGCTCATAGCGATAGCAAACTGCTGCATCAGTTGCAGCAGAGTGAGCCAAGCGGAAGTCACTCGTCTTCGTCGCCGTCGCCACCACCGTCGTCCACGTCCACAGCGGCTGAGTCTGCTGGCGAAGACGACAACGTAAGCGCGGCAACAACATCGCGACGCAACTCGCGCCGCACTTCCGAGCAAGAAATGCAGAGCGCAAGACTGCTGGTGCAGCTGGAGGAGAAGGATTTACTGATCGTCCAGCTGCGAAAGACGATTGAGACGCTCGTGATCGAATCGCAGGAGATCCGGAAGCTCGGCGACGAGCGCGTCGTGCTCGACTACGTGCGCAAGCTGCGCGAGGTGCGTTTCATCAACAGTGACTGACCAACTAGCAGCGTTTGTGAGACTCATTCACTGTTTATCGTGTGATGATGCATAGGAAAATGCGATTCTGCAGCGCAATTTGGAGGACGCGGAGGAGCACATCCGGATACAGCAGGAGCAGCTACAGCAGCTCAAATCCGAGATCCGCAAGGTCGTGACCGTCAAGCACGATGCTACAATGGAGAGCACCGAGACGGTCACCCAGGATAATCATCCTCCTCCTCATCACCGCCATTTCCAGCATAGCGAAGGACCAGCAGACTCCAGTTTCCCAGCAGAAAAAACTCAGGGGCCAGGCGCTGATCCTTTGTCCCGACTCCCAGCGAGTCCACTGCGTCTCGACGCCTCTGGTGGCGAGCGTGTCAAGCCCAACTGGTCTGAGAGACCCCCTCTGAGCTCCAGTAGCTCAACGGACTCTGCCACGTGGAGGAAGAGCGTGCTGGGCGGGCTCTGGCCTTTTGGCAGCAGCGACGACGTGCAGGACATGGATGGTGAAGTTATTATGACGGTGTAAACACGACGGAAGGCCGGCTGTTGGCATTATGGAACGCGCTGCTGTGGTTGGTGATGCAATGGTGACAGAGCCTCTGCTGCTAACAGGCTGGAGACGAGTTTGCAAACCCGCCCTTCCTGGCACCAAGCTGCTGCTGCTGCTGCTTGTATACACTGGTGAGCAGCTTCTCACGCTTCTTGGGGGCGTTGTACATTTCGCAGTTGTTGGCGCACGGCCGCTCGTAGAACGGGGACGACGCCATGTTGCGAGCGCACGAGCAGAGCGCGGGCGTCCCCAGCTCGGTCGCCAGTGCGCTCAGGAATCGCTCATGGGTCTGATCTCCGCCTTTGCAAGCGGAAGATAAAGAGGATGAGGACGTCGACGGCGCGCTCTTCTTCCTGTTGACCATGAACATGGTTTTGATAGCGAAGTTAAGCACTGGGTGTGGCTATATGCGGTCATGAATCCTCAATAATGTAAACTGGCAATTTCTTACCTCCATGGAGTGGATGACTGAGCCACTTGCTTGTGCAGCCGAACCTCGTGGCCCAGTGTCATGTCGACACTGTCGACGAAGAGAGGAGTTGTTAAAATACACAGCAGACTCTAATCGGAGAGTCGAGTCACCACCAAACAACCATTGCGTCACGTACACTTTGACGCCACATCCAGACTGGCGTCGAGGCTCGCTGGGCTCTTTCTTGGCCCTCGCCACTCCTGGAGCAGCTCGGGTCTGTTTAGGACCCTGTGACTGACGGATCTTGTTATGGTGCACTTGTTGGCGAGGAGCTGGCGATGTCGGAGTCTTAGTCCAAGTCGAACTCGAGCCATTCGGTCCAGGTGGACGGCGGACATCCGCGCGCTCCTGCTCCATGTACCGCCTGCGTACTGTTGCGTACAACGCCACTCGCTGAGTGTACACCAAATCCAATGCAATTCAGTCCACGTCCAATACACGGGCCGACACTTTCCAGCTGAGAACGAACCTGCTTCGGTAGCAACTCGCGGGCCAAGTTCCTGGGCTTTGTCTCGTCGTCATCGTCGCTCTCAGGCGCCCATGTATCTGGTGCTGAGGCCGAACTTTGACGGTGTTGGCCAGCGTCCGAGTGGCGGTGCCTTGGAGATAGCCTCTTGGACGCAAGCATGAGCCGGCGAATCTGCGCGTCGATGTGCAGGACCTGCCATCAACTGAGAAGGTGAGAGTTGATCGACCGCACCCGTGTGAGCCCGCTGGAAAGCAAAAAAGCACACAGAGTTCCAACCTTCTCGATTTGAGCTCCAAGTGCGCTGCCCTACCGCTCAAAGTGGAGGAACTCGTTAGTCTGATACGTAACGAGCCGTCAGAGAGGATGCTATCGAACAAATACCTTGAGCAGCTCGCTCGTGCGCTTTGCGAGCGCCTCGGTGGCGCTGCTGTTGGCTGCACGCACGAGGTTAGTAGGCGCATCTCGAACACTGTCTTTCGGCCTCGTCGCTTCCAATACTTTGACGAACTTGTCGTCCTAATAGTGAGTTGTCGTCCGAATGCAAGCAGACACGTTACGTTAGCTCGTTCAACACTTTGACACATGAACTAGATGGTTATGGATGCAAGCAAACCAAGAGCTTCTCCTGCTGCTGGGCCTCGAGGCGGCTCTGCTGCTGCTTCTCGCTGATGCGCAGGCAGATCTGGTCGTGAAAGCGCCGCAGCTGCTGCTGCTTGGTATACAGGCGCCATTCGCTCTCGCGGCGCTTGGCGTCCGTCTCGGCCTGGTAAGGCAACGTAGCACACCACATCAGCTGCACGCTCATGCTTCAAGTCACTCAAGCTGAGGCTGCTGATGCACCACCTTGACGTCGATCGGATCCTCGTCCAGTCCGTCCTCGACCAGCGGCGAGAACCTAAATGAACAGATACACAAGATGTCCTCTCATATGTGAGTCTCCTTGATGGATCAACACTAGACTGCTGATGGACGAGGAAACACAGACTCTGCGAGCGGAGCGTTGGGTTCCATCTGGATCACCTGGATGCGCTGGTCGCGCACGTAGATGGGGTTCGCGTTCTCTGCAGGTTCGTTCACATGAGCTGTTCCGTCAGCAATAACAAGGAAGAACAACGACAGCACAAGTCCCGACCGCTGGACACCGCACGTGTTGCTTCCTGCCTGCCTGAGAGTACGCACCGGTCTGGTTGTCGCTATCCACAAGCCTCATGCTCCAAGGCAACGTATCCCTTTGTTTCTGGCAGATCTAAGGCACTCGAAGAGTCCAACATGACTGACTCCCCTACTGTCCTGGCTGTCCCGGCTGTCCCCATCGGGCACGAAGAGACGCGACGTTCCAAGCTCAGGATACAAACTGAGCTTGGCATTCCGGTACTGGCTGTGGCTCTGACGCTTCATCTATTGAAATCGAGAGCGGCGATGCCGTTGACGCAGCACTACCACACGCGCGATCCAATCGAGAACCTGCGCATCCACGTCGCGCTTCGCAAGGTACATAACACACGTCTCGCTTCAGCTGTAGGCTCTAGTTGCGACCGACTGATGGACTGAACGAACCAACTTTCACACTTATAACTCAGATCGCAAGCGCCCCAGAGGAAGACGATGGCTTAAGCAGCAGCAACACAGTGGGTGTCGTGTGGGACTATTGCTTCAAGTGGCAGGAGAAGAAGCTCACGAACGCCCAGTACGCTCTTCAGCTGGCTCGCATCACAAAGAATCGGAAGAGGGACAGGAGGAAGAGTAAGTCCAAGACTAACAGTGGCGATGACGACACTCAGGCGGATCCTAATGGAGATACTGAGACTAACTCGCCTCCAAGCCTGAGCTCGGAGTCAGCAGTGCTCTGCTCCTACATTGATGCAGACAACTACGTCCCAGCCGAGGTATCCTACGCAAAGCAAGCGCGTTTGTACCTTCATATCTAACGTTGGTCTCGGTCCGCTTGAACATGGCAACAGGAGCTCGCGAGGCACGTGACAGCCTCGCATCACGCCTCCAATCAACC
Organism: Globisporangium cederbergense; assembly: GCA_023334245.1. Classification (NCBI taxonomy): domain Eukaryota; phylum Oomycota; class Peronosporomycetes; order Pythiales; family Pythiaceae; genus Globisporangium; species Globisporangium cederbergense. Next base: position 24,911 of record JAASGO010000322.1, read on the forward strand.
AACGCATCTCGTGGGCGCTCGCCAACGCCGCCTGCCGCATGACCACCTGGCGCTCGTGACGCCCCAGAGAAGCAACACGGAGCGCGCGTGGGTGCGCCATCACCGCGAGGAGTCCTATAGAGCCATGCACATCGTCGCGTCTTTCGAAGGATGCTCGGAAAAAGTACTTTGCGCCATCCGGTTCGACGCCGAGAGCGGTCTGTTGAGCGTCACCCCTGGGTTCTCCACTCCAGTCGACCTAGAGAACGACCCGGAGGCCCTCTTTAAAGGCCCCAAGCTCTCAACGTACCACGTGAGTATCGGCGGCGCGCAGTACGAGTACACGCTGGACAACGTGAACGACCTGCTGCCGCTGGTGTCCACATCCGACCAACAGCTGCTGAGGGAGCTACAGATTCGGGACGAGAGGCAGGACGCCGCCCGCGTGGCTCTATTAACCGGAGGCGACGGTGGAACTGGGCGACATGACCAACAGCAGCTCTACTATGAGGCCATGAAGCTTAACGGCGTGCTGATAAGGCGACTGGTGCTCGTGGAGGTCGTGTCGGCGCTGGACCTCGTATCTGGGACGAGCGATGACGCACCAGTGTACGTTGAGCTCACTCTCCACTTCCCACATGGCGGCAAGCACCAGCAGTCACACTGGCGACGCAGAGTCATGGGCAAGGCTGAGGCTAACACCAGCAACGCCGCAGCAACTCGCTCACGTCTGTCAATTTCGAAGAGATCAGCGAATGGCAGCACCTTCACGGTGTTCAATTTCCACACAAAGCTCGATCTGGAGCTCTGCAAGCAGAACAGCAAAGCTCTATCTGGTGAGCCATTGGCTCGAGACGGAAGCGAGAAACTGGGACCAGATGGGGGCAGCGATGGCGAGGATCTGCTGGTGGCAGCAATCTCACCTGTGCTCTCGCTCAGTGTCTTCTCTCAGGACTCATGGGGACGGAAGCGCACTGAGGGTTTTGGAGAACTTGCGATCCCACTTACTGCGGGGTATCACGACCGTCTCGTGCCTATTGCACGACCGATTCTGAGCATCAGAGAACAGATGGAGGAGCTCTTCCTTGGGATCGACGAGAGCGAAGGCGTCTACTTACAAGATAGTCAGCTAAGCTCCGAGAGCACGACGCGCCACAATGTGAATAGCCGACTCGGAGTCCAAGTCCAGTCCTCAGGTGCATCGATCCGAATTCGCGTCAACATTGTTGATCAGTCATCACCGCCGCCACCAGTAGAATCACAGGTATCTTCTCACAAGAGTCACAAGCGAGGTGGAGTGCCAGTGCTGCCTCATCCTCTGCCTGGACTGCGAGTCGTGAAGCGCAGTGTGAATGAGATCCTGCAGTCCGTTCGACTCGAGAAGCGTATCTTACAGGCTGGTAGTGGTGGTGATCCATCGAATCTCCACTCCCCATTGAGTGCATCAGCAGTTGTGAGCTCAGTGCTAGCACGACTCAACCCAGTGAAATCACCATCCGGAGCCTCAATCTAAATGTATGGATACAAACCGGTTCTCCATTTCTTAGAGTCTACTGCAACGCATACACTACGAAGTGCCTCAGTCATCGTCGCTGTCAAGGTCGTCCAGCGGGTTCCCGGACCGCTTCTTCATCACGCGGAAGAACTCGTCCTCGTTGATAAAACCATCACCGTCGCGGTCGGCCTCGTCGATCATCTCCTGCATCTCGTCGTCCGTGAGCGTCTCGCCCAGCTCCGCACACACGCGCTTGAGGTTGCGGAACGAAATTTTACCCGTGTTGTCGTCGTCGAAGAGCTTGAAGATCTTCATGATCTCCTCACGCGGGTCCCTCGAGTTCTAATAACAAAAGTGACTTAGGCGGAGAGCTCATTAACATCACATTCGCTAACGCGCAAGCAACATAAGCGCACCATCTTGCCCGTCATCATCTCGATGAACTCGTCCACGTTGATCGTGCCGGACTCGTCCTTGTCGATGTCGGCGATCATCTGGCGGATCTCGGCCTTCTTGACCTGGAAGCCCAGTGCGCGCATCGCCGCCTTGAGCTCGCGTACATCAATGGAGCCGCTGCCGTCCGTGTCAAAGAGGTGGAACGCCTCCTTAATCTCCTCCAGGTCCTCGTCGTCTAGCGCCTGCGGGCCGTACACATACACAGTTACGCACAGAGCATCGTTAGCCATTAGGAGCAACTTGTGGATGTGAATACTTTGCACGAGCTTCACCTTCTTGATCTGGCGAGGCTTGCGCCGTAGTGCGGCGCGTGATCGCGCAAACGCAGACGCCGACATGTTGGACTGCGCACAGACCCCCACACACAAACCAGTCAGTAGCCGTTGTTTCGTAGTCATGCACATCCACATACGTGCACTACTGCGCTACCATGGCTGCTTCGAAGCAAGAAGAGTCTTTCGTTGTTGATTGCTTGGGAGCTGTGCGTACCATCGAGAAAGCTGCTTGAATGGCGCGACCTTTCGTGTCCCTCCCTTCAGCTGTTTAAAACATCTCCATAAAGCATCCATCATTCATTATAAACATAAGACTATTTTGGATTCGATTCTGATTATAACGGTGTTTGAAGTCGACGAGTGCAAAATCATGCGATCGCCTACAAATACCAGGTCAAACGTTTATTTGAGCTCAACTGCCACTTCGCAGTCACTTCAGTCACGCGATGAACACAGCCGATCATTGTTGCCAAGTGCCACTGTCGCAGACGGAAACTGAGCGAAGCTTTCAGATCCAAGCACGAGAGCGCCACTCGCATTTCGCCACCAGCACACGACCACCAGCAAGCACTGCAAGAGCAAAACACAAATGGCGTCGACGACCGCCCGCCAGCTGCGCACGAGCGCTACCAAGTCGTACGACAAGAGCAAGCACCGGCTGCTCGTGATCGGCGGCAACGGCTTCGTGGGCAGCAACATCCTGCAGCGCGCCGTGCAGAAGGGCATCGAGGTGCGCAGCCTTAACAAGTCGGGCAAGCCACAGTGGCAGGACGTGCCCTGGATCGACCAGGTGGACTGGCGCCAAGGCGACGTCTTCAACCCAGAGGACATCGCCAAGGCCGCCGAGGGCGTCACGGGCGTCAGTACGTGGACCGACATGCTATACGAATGGTGTGGCGGTGTGTGAATGAGGAGCTCACGCGGATATGTATTGTTGATGCTGCAGTTTCGACGGTTGGCGCGTTCGGCAACAACGAGTTTATGGAGAAGATGTGCGGTGATGCCAACATCATTGCCGCGCAAGCTGCGCAGAAAGCAGGTGATGTCTATTCTGCTGGATGTGTGTGGCTGTGTACTTGCCTCACACTATTTCGTTTGCATGGATTACAAATAATTTGCGCAGGCGCTGAGCGGTTCGTGTTCATCTCCAATTCACGCGTGGGCTCGTACGTCCCGACGTGGGCGCCGCTCTACGGCTACTACCACGGCAAGGAGCGCGCGGAAGCAGCGGTCGTTGCGCGATTCCCAAAGACTGGTGTGTCGCTCCGCCCCGGATTCATCTACGGTCTGCGCCGCACGAAATCGTACAGCGTGCCGCTTCAGCTCGCCGGCGCACCCATGACACTGCTCTCACGGAATCTGGGCACCGTATCGAAAGTGGTGTCGTTAATTCCGTTCTTCGGCGAAGAGATGCGCGCGGCGATTCCCGTGAGCGCCGTCGCGAAGGCCGCCGTGCTGAGCGCCATCGGCCCCGTGCATGGTCAGACGCTGGACACGACCAACATGCTGGAGCTAGCCGACTCGTTCCATGACACGCTCTAAGCTGCTGATGAACCAAGTTGCTCACTTATCTGCGCATGCTTGAGCTTTTACGATGAACCAAGAAACACAGTCAACGAACCAAATAGGAACAAAAAATCTCTGAGCTGGCACGAAATCGTAAATAATGATGGGCTTGGCTCGTTTTGATCTTGGGTCTATCTATCTCTTGGCCATGGCCTGTGCTGTGTACTTCATGCCCGAAAGCCCGATCTTCTTCTTGCGCTCCTCAGCGTCGAGCTTCCGCTGCTCGAGCTCGCTTGTCCGGTCTTTCCAGTATTTCTACAAATACACGGGCAGTTTGGTCACATAGAGGTCTGAATGTAGCCATGTACATGGCGACTGATAACTGAACAACCCACGGACCTCTTTTTGCTTCTCCTCCTGCTTTGAGAGCTCCTGTTGCAGCGCCTTCGAGTCTTCCTCGGTCGCCTTCGACGCGGTGCTGAAGCAGATCTCGTCCAGCGTTTGGACCTGATCGTATGCCATTAGCCTCATGTACTTTCAGCACCGCACATGAAAGTGATAAGAAAGCTTACGCACCCACAGATCTCGTATCGATGACGACTCGGCCGTGAGCTCCAGCAGCTTGTGTCCATTGGAGCCGAGAATCACCAGCTCAAGCAGACCTGTGCCATCCATCACATGGAACTGAATGAGAACAAGCCACT
>JAASGO010000323.1:0-29001 GCA_023334245.1 Globisporangium cederbergense
CCGCACCGGTTTCTTACTTTCTGTTCGGTCGGTTAGAAATCGAAGTCCGGGACCAAGACGCGCCTGAAGATCCTTGACTAAGTCAGCAAGCTAGTAAAATGCAAACACCGCCACAGGATTAGCATGAAGCTCGCACACACATCAGAAAGCGGATCATGCCAGTACGTACACGATCGTGAGTCAGCAAGTGCATGCAGATGTCCAGCGTATGTTTGGCGCGTCCCATTATTTCGAGCAGGTTGTCCAGCGGACTCTTCTCCTCTATCGTGCAGGTGAAGACAGTATTTGTCCTCTGTAAAATGTGGACCACACAAGCAGATTCGAGAAAATCGTCTATTTACTTCGAAAGACACATTTATATATTTTCACCTCCTATTCTTAAAAATCAAGAGTGGTTGCTGAAATTCCAGCTTATATTTTGTGTCGCGCATTTGGCTGGTTGGTTTGAAACGGTGCAGTATCACGAGTGGTGGTGTAGGAAGAACGAGCGGCACCAGCGGCACCAGCACGAGCAGTCCCATCTCTCTCTCTCTCTCTGGACATCAAGCAAGATGGCGAGCGTGCAGAACCCGCTGCAGCAGAACGCCACGGCGAACGCCGACGTCGACGTGCAGCAGCTGCGCAAGGTGCTCTCCAAGTACGCGCTGCCGAGCGCCAGCGAGCTGCGCCACCTGCACGCGGCCGACCCGAGCAACTCGTACCGTTCGTCGTTCTTCCGTCTGCAGGTAGACCAGCTGCTTGAGGCTGTGCAGAGCAAGCCGAGCGCCAAATCGTCCGCGGGTATCCAGTCGCTGCTCTTCGAAGTCAAGAGCATCCTGGACGCGGTGGGCGACCAGCAGGTGACGCAGGAGCTGCTGCAGGCCAAGGGGCTCCACCTGCGCAACCATGTGAAGCGCAAGGAGATCGTACTGCCGTTCCAGAAGCCCTCGCGCCTCGACATCGTCGGCAGCTTCATCCTGAAGAACATGGCGTTCGCGAAGAAGACCAAGTCCGAGTACGGCATCTTCACGGTCGACATCGCGGTCGAGATGCCCGCCGACTGCTTTCTACCGAAGGACTTCGCCAACTACCGATACATTGACAAGCGCAACCTGTATCTCGGTATGCTCGTCGCGGAGATGCAGAGCCATGAGAAGCTGTTCAGCAAGGTGACGCTCGCGGGCTTCAACGGCGAGTACGAGAAGCCCGTCGCGCTCCTGCACGTCAACCCAGCTCACCTATCGGAGCTCAGCATCAAGGGCAGCACGAAGATGTGCATCCGCCTGATCCCAGTCATCACAACGGACGTGTTCAAGCTCTCAAAGCTGGCGCCATCACGCAACAACATCCGCCACGACCCGAGCATGACCGAGAACGAGATGAAGCAGTGCCGCACACCGCTGTACAACAACGCGATCCTGGAAGACATGATGGTACGCCAGCACACGCGCGAGCTCCACGCCGTGCTCACTGAGTCCCCGCAGTTCGCTGAGGCGTGCATCCTCGCGAAAGTGTGGGTCCGCCAGCGCGGCTTCCACAAAACGCACGACTCGCTCAACGGCTTCCTCGTCTCGATGCTACTGCTGTATTTATATTTGAAGAAGCGCATCAGCGCGCAGACGCCGTCGGATCAGATGTTCAAGGTGCTCGTGCAATTCATTGCGAGCCACAAGCTCGAGGACGAGCCACTGCAGTTCCCGCCAGCAGAAGGCGGCGTGGTGCTCACATCCGAGGGGCTCCAGGCGTTCCGCTCGTCGTTCGACCTCGTATTCCTCGACTCGTCAGGGCGCCTGAACCTCTTTGGGCGCATCACGAAAAGCGCCTGGAAGGAGCTGCAGAACTGTGCCAAGGACTCGATCCAGCTCATCCAGCACTGCTCCATGGATGACTTCCGCGCGCTCTTCATCAAGAAGAACGAATTCTGGACGCGGTACGACCAGTACTTTTGGTTCCCGGCGCCAACGAAGGTGGACGACGCTGACGAAGAGACGTACACGGTGGAGGAGAAGCGACAGGTCAATGACATGGGACTCGAGCGCTTCTGGGCTCACAAGCTCGGCTCGATCCTCTCACAGGCGCTCACTGACCGTGTGGACTTGGTGCGTCCGATTCTTGACAACGCGATCGAGTGGTCCATGAACGGCAGCTCGCTTCCGCCTCGACGCAAGGTGGCTGTGGGGTTGCGCATCGACCCGGAGAACGCGTGGCGCATCGTCGACAAGGGCCCCGCTGCGGATGACAAGGCTGCGAGTCAGGTGTTCCGCGCTTTCTGGAAGGGCAAATCTGAGCTGCGTCGCTTCAAAGACGGTGCAATCATCGAAGCCGTGGTGTGGGACGAGATCTCGCCAGACACCAAGCACTGGGTCATCGACGCGATCGTGCGCTTCATCGCCGTGGCGCACTGCCCGCAGCTCACGTCGCAGAGCCTGATCAAGAACTCGAACGCATCGCTCTACTCGGCGCTCGACGTGGAAGAGGTTCCCGCGATCTCGACGAAGAAGGCCTCGGGACTCAGCGCGTCCTTTGAGTCGACGATGAACTCGGTGTCCAAGCTCTGGGTGATCTTCAACGGCTTTGCGAAGACCCTCCGTGACCTGGACTCGCTCCCGCTCAAGGTGCTCGATGTCATTCCCGTGCACCCTGGTTTCCGTAACACAAGCCTGTTCCCAGTGCAGCCGCACCCGTTCGCGTTCTCCAAGGGCGAGGCCATGACGGCAGCTCCGATGTCGCACGTGAACACTGTGTTGGAGCCGCTCACGTTGCACCTCAAGTTCGAGCGCTCATCGTCGTGGCCAAACGACAGGGCCGCGCTCATCCACGCGAAGACGGGCTTCTACGTACAGATCGCGCACGAACTCGAGACCCACAAGAAGATCCGCTGTGAGGTTGCGCGCGACTGCATTGATGTCTTTGTGAGCGGCTACGCGTTTCGCCTGGTCATTCACAGCGAGAAGGAGCTGTCCATTGTCACTGGCGCCGCTGGTGTGAAGAAGGTCGCGCTCGTGAACTCGCCCGAGTACGTCGCGACTAAGCAGGAGACTGCGTACCTGTCGACGCACGCGAACACGATCCACGCTTTGCACTCGAAGAACACGTCCTTCGGGCCGACCGTGCGTCTCGCGCAGCGCTGGTTGGCCGACAAGTTCCTGAGCAACGCGCTGCGTGTCGAGGCCATCGAGCTCATGGTCGCGCACACCTTCCTCACGTCGAGCCCCACGTCGACGCCGCACTCGGTGCTCTCGGGCTTCCTCCGCTTCCTCAAGCTCCTTGCGAGCTACGACTGGCAACAGGCACCACTGGCCGTGGACCTGAACGGCGGTCTAGATGACAACAAGCACCGCGAGATTGTGAAGCGATTCGAGGCCTCAAGCATTAGTCCGCTCACGCACCCGGCGATGTTCATCGCCGCGGACTACGAAGACATGGACTGCTTGTCGAGCTGGACGCGATTCACGCCCGGCAAAGTCGTCGTGCAGCGCCTCGTGTCGCTCGCGCAGGTATCGTACGACTCGCTCGTGCACTGGCTCGGCTCGGGCGCGGCCACCTCGGGCTGGAAGGCAGCGTTCGCGTCGTCCAAGTACGAGTTTGACGCGATCCTCGAGCTGTCCGCAGAGAGCTTGCCGGCCAAGAAGATGAAGGTTGAGGATAGCAAGAAGCACGCGTTCGCGTCGCCCGTGTACAAGAACATGAACCTGACGGCCGTGCCCGTTATGGTCGGCTTCGACCCCGTGCAGCAGCTGCTCGACGACCTGACCGCCAAGTTCGGCCACTTGGCGCTCTTCTTCTTCAACGGCGTCGAGCGCAACGCGATTCTGCTCGCGTGGAAGCCACAGGCGTTCCTGCCCGTCAAGTTCCGCGCGATCACGTCGAACCTGCTAGTGACACTGCCAAAGGGCCCCCAGGATGAGAGTAACAGTAGCACTGCCGCTGAGGACGAGGGTGCTGGAGAAGGTGGCGAGGCCAGTGGCTCGCGCAGCTTCGCGGTGCCCAACATTTTCGAGGTGCTCTCGGAGATCCAGCGCCTCGGCGACGGCATGATCGACTCGGTCGAGATGCACCCGTTCCACAACGAAGCTTAGATACATTAACCTGGCAAGTATACTCCTCTTTCTTTCTTTACGTTCGCCTCGCTCGCTTGTGTGCTGTATTTGTTGACAGACCTCTCGCTAGTGTCGCCTCGTACTGCACGCACGTCTTGCTCGCGGCACCGCCCCAAGGACCAACGACCGAGATGAACTTTCTGGGCGAGGCAAGCTGGTCCGTCGGGTATTGGCATTTGAGTGAATGATGGGCGCTTTGTCTCACTCCGGTGTTTGTCAGAGGGTGGGTGTCCATTGTGTGGTAAAGCATGCTGGCTGACGAGGCAGCTACAACGCCGCAAAGGGTAGCCATGATGCGCGAGTTAACCTGCCTTTCCACTGCTGCCATTCATTCATTCATTTATTCAACTAACAACAGTATCCATCACGACCAATCGCGACGGAAGAAATCAGTCCACAAGCTGCATAGGCACGAGTGAAAAGACACCACAGGCCGCCAACACGGCAGCATTAAGCATCATCGCATGGGACTCCGTGCATGTGTGCATCGAAAAGCTCCATGATGCAGGAGCACGAGTTTACAGCAGCTCAACCCAAGAGGAAAAAAAAAATGAAGTTCATTTAGCAAAGTAAACCAAAGCTAACTTAGGTGTGTGAGCGATTCAAAGCGAGCGTACTTCCTTCCTCTCCGTGCTGAACCAAATGACGTACGCGGGCGTCGTCCTTGTTGGCCACCAGGAGACCGGACACGATCGCTTCACTCACTCGAATGGAGAGAATGTGATATCCTGCACACATTACAGAAGCCTCATCGTCAGGTTTAAGCGCGTGGGGATCGTGGCGACTTTGGCGGCGACGAGGTCGAGTTCTCGACGATCCTGTTGGCGACGACCTTAGTCACGTCGCGCCCGACGTCCTTCACAATACCGCTGATGTCCGCGATGACCGAGCCGCTGCTGCTCACCGCCTCCTTCATGGCACGGTCGATGCGCGACTCCTGGCTCTTCAAGAATGGGGCCAGGAAGTGGTTGTACAGGAACGACGCACCCTGGGTCGATGGCATGAACAGCCACAGGAGGAAGCCGAGCTTGAACGCGTAGTAGAACGGGATCCAGTAGAGCAGGAAGTCGGCGAAGACCTCAAGGATGTTGAAGCACGCGTACACGACCCAGTAGGTGAGCCACTGCACGTCGTCCTTCTTGTCTTCGGTCTCAATCGCCTTGAACGAGCAGAACGCTGGGTAGACGAAGCCCACAAGGTTGCAGATCAGGCCCGCACCGAAGCCCACGAGGAGCAGGAGCAGGAGCACCGACGAGGCGCCGGCCACCAGGTAGAGCTTCTCGATGCCCGTGGTGTCCTGCGCCTTCTGCAGAATCGGGAACTTGTCCAGGTCCTTCGACCACTTGTCCAGGTACACTTGCACTTTGTCCATGACTGCTTTCTCGAGGAGGAGCGGAAGAGGTGGGCTGCTGCTGCTTCTGCTTCTTGTGCGCGTTTTCGAGAGTGAAACAACTCAGGCTCGCTGCGCTCGCCACGGTTGAGAGAAGTTGCGAGCGAGCCTCACGTTTCTCGTTGGGTCTTTTTTTACGACCCATCTTTGTTTTTCCATGTGTTGCGCCACTCATTCCCAGTGGGAAAATACCGTCAAGAAGGCATGAGGAGAAATGAGAAGGGCTTTCAACATGCGGTTTTGATTCAAATAGAAAGTGAAACTTAGCATGTGCTGAGAAGCTTGAAAGTAATAAAATAGATACCTTCGTCCCGTAGGTGAGCGAGGGAGCTTCAGTATCGGATCTGGGAGGATATGCTGCCATAAAGGTTCAGCGTGATTTGGCTAACTTTGAAGCGTGCTACTGCCAGCGTACCCTGTACATTTTTGCTTCCGTTCGTACTTAGTTCTATTCGCGTGGGAGGTTAGTGAGAAGGCTGCGATAGTACTACTTTCTCTCGCTCCATTCGTTTGTTTGCCTGCAACAACATCATCATACTTCTTTGTCACGAGCAATTCCCGAACTCCAAACAAAGTGGGACTTCCTCCCTTTTTGCTGACGCATTGGTTGGCTGGTTCGTTGTCTAGGAAAGATCTGGAATGCTGGCAAAAGCTGGACGAGGACGAAATGCGCACGTGCTCGAGAAACCCAGTCAACCCATTTTCGCTCATCACCCTCTCAAAAGACATTCTGATTTATATGATGCGGCTTATATTTATACTGAGAGTTGTATTGACTATGGAAGGCATGGTTCCGAAAAGCGGATAGCTTGGCAAAAACTACAGAAATAGCACCAACGCACCAGCAAGATCGTGTGCGGCGTGGCATAAAGGGCATTGAGCGCGCAACGCCGATGCCGATGCTGGCTCGCTCAGTCGCAACCCACACGCACACGCGCAGCTCCAGATCTGTACTGTGCCGTGCGTATGTGTGTGAGAGAGAGTGAGAGAGAGAGAGAGAGAGAGAGAGAGAGAGAGAGAACGTGAACGTGAGACGGCGGGCGCGTACGCGTGCAAGACGGAAACCAACGAGCGAAGCGAAACCCGTGGATCCTTTTCTTATCGCCAGGCTGCGATCCAGCGCTGCAAGGAGATGACTCTTCGGCGTCACAGCAAGCTCCAGCCACAAGTGGTGAGAACACGATGCGAATGGATTCTTTTTTTCGCTCTGCCGTGGATTGCCGTTTCCTCGGTTACCAGTTTCTCTGGGGTGCGCATTGACCATCGATCATTGTCCGCATTCACGCGTGCGTTGCTGCTGGCAGCTCGAAGAGCTTTAATGGGCTAATGGGCTCGCTTGTGTATGGCGCGCTCGCATGGGCACATGCAAGTATGTATGGACACACAATGAGCGTCTCGAGGTGTCTTGACAACGGAGGCATGGTGACGAAGAAGCGTTGTTTGCTGTCTGCTGTTATGCATGAAAGACTCGTAGCTCAGCTCTTCCGCTTGTTTGTATCCATGTTTTTTGCTACTATGCATCACTGCTGCTTTAAAAATCCGTGCACCGTCCCTTGCGCTCCCAGTCACCGAAGCGCGTGGGCTCCTTGAACTTGCCGCCGCGCTGCGGGCCGCCGAACTCCTTGCCCGATGGCCCGATGTCCACGACGCTCTCCATGTCTTCCTCGTCCTCATCACCATCGTCATCGTCGTCGTCGTGATCATGGTCATGGTCATGGTCGTGATCGTGATCATGATCGTGGGCCCCAACCGCTGGCTTCGTACCGTTGCCAACCTTCGCGTGGTCGTCGTGACTATGGAAGCGCGCGCGAGAACCGGAGAACGAGCGCGCGGCCTGCAAAAACTCTGGAGCATGCGCACGAGCAGCGCTCTGTGTCTTTATCGCCGCAGCACCAGAGCCACCTGCGCAGTTGATGCGCAGCGTGCTGCTCATCGTCATGCGCTGCAGCAGCGTCTTCGCCTGCATCGTCTTCATGGTTCCCGAGTGTTCGTTCTTCAGCAACTGACAATCCTCCGAGCCAAGCGACCAGCAGTCGCTCAATAATAATAATGTTGACCACACTTCTTTTTCTTAACATGCCCTGCCGTTGTTGTCCACATATTTACCTTTCAAAATCGATTCAGAGTGAGTGATCGCTTTCGAGAGGCTCGACTTCATTCAATCTCGAAAGGGCACACCAAGTCCGCCCACTTCATTCTGTCCAGCGTCACTTTGGCGACCATGGCCATGGAGCCATCCAGTGCCGCCGACGCTCCTCCGCGCCTACCCTCACCAGCGAATGCGACCACCGCATGTGAGGCGCTGCGAGAGCTCCGCGCGCACTCGTGTATGCACAGCGACTACACCCCCAGGGGCGGCTGCGACGGCCGTGCGCTCGGTATTTCGCTTGCGCCACCGCCATCCAGTGACGAGTTTGCGCACGAGTGCGCGCTGGGTTTCATGTATGCGGACGAGATGAAGATTGTCCGCCAACTGCAGCGGAAACATCGGGAGGGGCAGCTGCTGGTACAAGGCATCTACTGCGCGCGAAGCTGTGCGCGTGCGATCCCTCCCGTCACCCAAGAGGCCGACCAGGCGCAGACGATGCAGTATTACCTGGCAGTCTTCACAGGTGCGGAATATCCACAGTGTATGAGTTGCAATTCTGAAAGGTGTCCGCCTATGGAATGATTATTGAGAGGAGTGTCATTTGTTATGGCTGCACAACAGTGCTCCAGCCGCAGGTTGAGAAGATCAAGGTGTTGTGCGACTACTGCTCGCAAACTGTGGTGATGCTGAGTGACAACATCCAGCGCATCACGGTTCACGAGAATACGACTCGTGTTATCCCGGACGTGCTGATGGACACACTGCTGGACGTGATGGATGTGCTGTTGCAGCTCAACCAGCTCCATGACACGAAAAGCAGTCTACGTAACGATTTCTCCATGTTCAAGCGGTCCGTACCCCTTGATTGACATGCCTCTAACCGAAGCGTAGCACGCTCTGACTTTTTGTGCACATTATTAGAGCATTCAAGCACGTGCGGGGGCATGTACAGGACACTGAGCAAGTTGAGAAAGATTTTCATCGGCTGCAGGACTTCATCGGTAATTCGTCGCAGTCGAAAGGATCGATCTGGGACTCGCTACGCCACAACTTGACCAACGTGAAGCGGTAAGAAGCCTTTACTTGACAGTGTGATGGTCGAAATCTGAGCGCTGTACGTCTCTATTGGTGTGCCTAGTTTCGATCAGGTCGTGTACTTGCTGCTAAAGCACTGTCTGGCGCACATCGAAGACGATATTTGCCTTGTGCCGGATCAAAAGTTCAAGTACATCCGCGTGCTTCCCAGTCTCCTGTCTGTCCTAGACGAATCTCGACAAAACACGAAAGTCAGCAATAATCGTTCTGCTGAGAAGAAAGCAATGGAAGTGGTAAGCTAGCTCTAGTGACTGCTCATGCGGGTTCTCACGCTATCGGTTTCTTGAGTTTTGGTATCGAGCTGAAACAAAATGGTTGTATGTGGCAGGCCATCAAAGTGCTTCAGCGGTACCCTGTTGTCCCGATGTTTGCGGAGATCATTGCCATGCCTGTGAGCGCGTTTCACTCGCCGAACGTCAGCAAGAGCGAGGTGTGCGTCGGAGAAAAGGTGAAATATCTGGATGCAATCCTCGACCTGCCAACGGTCTCAGCAAGTATGAGAGGTGTTTGCGAGGAGCTTCTGCCTCGCTTGATTCATGCGATCAATTTGGTACATTCAGTCTTTCGATTTCACGATAAGGATGGAGGGAGATATCATGTGAAAATTAACCTGTTGCTACCCTATAGGTAGCAAAAGGACCTGTCGACACAGAGCAAAACGCTGCGCTCTACAATCTTGTTCTCGAAGCTTTGAGGCGCGTGAGTGACTGGAAGAGCAGCTTCTTGTTGTTCCTTGCTGCCAAGTACCAGGTGAGCGAATGCTTTCAGGTGATATGAAGTTGTGAGCACGAAACTGACGATATTTTGTTTATGGCGTCAGTCTCCGCGGTCGAATGATGCGATAAAACACATGGAGGCTCGCTTTGGCAGCCCCTATCTGGAGTACGAGCAGGTGATCAAGTACAACTTCACGAAGGATGAGCTAAACGCAATGGTTGAAGTCATCTACTGCACCAAGTCCGTCGCGCAGGTCTTGCGCAGTCATGAGGTATGCGTAAGCTCATGCGTGCGCCGGTACATCTATCAGCGCACACAGAATTTTGTCCAGCATACCGTGCTACCGATTCTACACCGCGCTCACAAGCGAAAGCTGGTTTGCACAAAAATTCTTCACGATGTCCGCATGACGGTAAGTTGTGGTATGGTGTTTTTGTTATGTCAGCGTGCTTGCTCATCGATGTGAGGTGTGTGGTTAGTGTGGCGACTGGGAGGACACAAAATCTACTGCTGAAGACTTCTTGAAGAAGCGGAAAGTGCGGAAGTTTCCAGACATTGGTGACGTCACTGCGGCGCCGACGTTGTGTCAAATACAGATGCTCGGGACGCTTGTCAACGCTGTGTACGCGAAACGGTCGATGGGAGATTTGAATTCCAAGCAATCTACGGCGTCCAGCTTGTTTTCATTCAAGAAGGATCTTGAGAGGTAAGCTGTATTCATCGACATACCATAATTCGACTAGATTGTGTATTGCGTCTGATGTGATCGTTGCCCCTTAGCTCAGATGTTGACCTCTTTGAGCAGTTTTATCGGGAAGCTGGTACATTCTCGCGGATGCTGAGTCTCGAAGCCACTCTATGTGAACTCAGTGATTTCTCCACATTGTGGTTCCGAGAGCTTTACCTGGAAATCGCCAAGTGCTCCCAGTTCCCAACGGACACGTCGCTTCCATGGATACTGGTGGAGCACTGCCTGCAAAGCACCTCCGCGTTGGGACTGCATCCTCTCATGTCGATTGTTGACATCTACAACGATGCTGCAAACTATTCCCTGTACCAGCTGAAGCACCAGATCCTGTTCGATGAAGCCGAGGCCGAAGGCAAGCTATGCTTTGACCAGTTCGTCTACATACTGGCGGATCAGCTGTATGCTCACTGCACAAGCGAAGCTCTGCACAAGTTGACCAATGTCGTGGACGACAGCGTCTATGACACATCACGAGTGGGATCGAGCGTGAAGAAATCGAAAGGACGGGTTACCCTTGCAACGCACCCGAGTTTCGAATGGGTGGCAGGTGCGAAAAGAGTCGAGATGTTTGGGGAAAGTCACAACCTGACTTTTCTTCTTGCCCAGCACGTGCATCTAAAAATCATGAAAGATCTCGAGAAGTGGTTCAGCAAAGCCGAGTCAAGCGATGCAGCGAGCATATTGGATTCGTGGGAGTCGCTTCAGCTGCTCAGGACATCGCATGCGTTGCTGTTGACCCTGATTCCCATGGACGAGTTCGATGACATGATGCAAGAAGTCGACGCTCAAGAATCGATTCCTGATGCAGAAGCTGATGCATTGCAGTCAATCGTGATTCCGTCACGGATAGAAGCCTACGCAAGTCAGATTCTGCTCCTGGACTTGTGCCAGCATTTCAGCTACAACGTGTTCTCCTGCTGCTTTCAACGAGTGCCGCTTCCATCTGAACTACAGTCGTGCGTACCAAATATCTACGCTGATGACATGTCGACCGAGAACGTGAGATCGGCGAGTCGGGTGATTTCGAGCGCAGCGTCACAATCTTGCCAGAGGACTGAAGTCGCTGATTTCAATTACCGCGGACTTTTTGGGTGAGTTTTGTTGCTCTTTCTTGTCGAAGGCTTTTCTGATCGCCACCTTTCTACTGTCGTTTGCATACACAGTCTGAAGCACGCCAAGGTGTTCCTCGATCTGTTGTCACCGGATCAAGTCCTCGAAATTGTCGACGAGTGTCGGCAGTTCATCGAAGCAAAGGTTCGTCTGCAATCCTATACGTGGTAACTGCGACTTTTCTATGAGGTTACTGACTTTAATGTCCAAATATTGTCTGTCACATCTCAGATAGAAGATGTACTCCAATTGTGCATCCCAGCATTGGGCACCGCGATTCCTCCGTTTCGCTTTCCAAGGTTCATGTACCGAACTGAAGGATGCTTTGGCTTCTTCGAAGGCAAATTCAAGCATCTTCTCGACAGTGAAGAGCTGGAAGCGCACGTGTTCCATTGCCTCCGAGAAATCGGAAATGGACTCGGCTTCTTGTTGCTCCTCAGCGACATCATGGTAGCATACTCACAGTCTGAACCTCTTGATCTCAGCAGCTGCTCGATTGTCACTGATTTTTGGATGTGTGTTTTCGATGTCCTTTCAGGATGAGCGAACGACTTCTTCATCACAGCAGCACAGTGCGGCACAACATCCGTGTCGAGGTGGGGCGTTCCGGTGCATTCTACAGCAACTTCATCAAATGCTCCATGCAGCTGGGATCGCTCAAGAGTGGCAAGCGACTCGATCCTCTCATCCAGAAGCGATGCCCAACACTTCGAGCTTCTACCACGTCTGGAACGCGCTGGAGTTTCTGAGCTGCACGTCGCGGAATGGGGTCTCGATCCGAGAGCAATTCGGTGACGGTGTTCAGCTCGCTGGGTGTACGATCATCCACTTGCTGGAGCAGCAGTCGCTGTACGAGCTGTGGAACGTGAGTCAGCGCATCCTCAACGTCCATTTCCATGAGCAGACAAAGATGAGAAAGCTAGTAGTAGTGAAGGGGAAAATGCTGAGTGCGAGCAAAAAAGCTCTCCCGCTCCCGAATGGAGGCATCGCGCACTCCGTTGGCATGTTGGGGCAAGAGATGACAGAGAAAGCTGCAGCATTCGTCGCGAACGCGGTGGAGATGCGCAAGAGCAGTGAGAAAATCTTTTACATTCTGGAGACCGCGTGGCCAACCAGCAGCTTCCCACAAGCGCCTTCATACACGACCCAAGCTGCTGACATAAGTGCACCGTTGCGACCACCAGCGTTTGCTTCGCCATCGACACGGAGCTAACCGAGAAAGCCAAGCTGCCATGAATGGAAACGAGAGTAGGTAGCATGTAAACAACAAGCGAGTAATAAAAATTAGCCATAGACTGCTGAACGAAAAATATGCAGATGCAGCATACGTAACATCACGGCAACAGCAGCAAGCACTGGTGTCTTCTCGCTCTCGTTCCAGACGTCGCGTTCTCGCGTTCTCATCCATGACCACCAACCGCGCTGACAAGCGTCATTTTCTATTCATTTCAGAGCGCTCATCGTTCACGAGAACCAATAGTACACGAGCGTGAGCACCGAGCAAATGAGCACGCCGAGGATGCCGAGCACGACGAGCTCGTCGGTCTCAAATCGCTCGAGGAAAGACGTCGCGGCGCTGTTCGACGCTTCAGAAGACTTCGCAGCGCCGGACGCGGTCAGCGCTGAGGATGACGCGTCACTGCCATCCGCGGATCGGAGCTTGTTCAGCTGCGCTTTCTCTTCTTCGCGCTCCTTCTGGAGCTCCACGAGCTCCGGGAAGAGCTTGCGGAACGTCGCGTTCGTGCAGTTCGTCTCGAGCGACGCAGCCGCAAACTTGCGTTTCTATCCAAGACATGTGTAGAAGCAACATAATGAGTCACGGCATTGTCGTCCATGAGGTTGGAATTATGTCCACTATGCGTACCTGTACGTCTGTGGTCGTGATGCTACCCAGTGTCGGCTGGTTCTCGAGCTGTTGGGTCCAAGCGCATATCCACAGGGTTGAGAATCGAATGAGATGCTCACAGCATACAGCATATACTAAGAAGGCAATAGACGCACCATGAAGGAGTAGAGACCCGTGAGGATGGAACTGACGGACCACATGGGGTTCCACGTCTCCGGGTGGAAGTCCGACATGCTGAGGCAGAGGCGCTGGTTCGTCTTGAAGCGGCCGTTCGGTGTCGTCATGTACACCGACGGGGGCTTCATCGGGTACTCGGGGGGAAACTTGAGACAGCCGTGGTAGAAGCCGCCGTCGTAGGGCGAGTCCGGCGTGCCCGTGATCACATAGTGCCACTCGAGGATGTTCGAGTCCTGCGGCACAGCCACAATATTCTCCACGGGCTTGCGCTGTAGCGCCAGGTACTCCTTGCGAAGGCGCTTCGTCGCCATCGCGGACGCCATCACTGCTGCTTCGGTACGGTTGCAGGAAGAGCTGGGAAGGCGAAGCTCACGTATGTGTGCTGGTAGAAGGCGACGCTGTACTGCTGCTCGTCGTCCAGGAAGGGCGTTCAGATGCACTCGCTTCGTGGCGATCGACTGCGAGCTTGCTGATGTGAGTTTTATGATGCGGTCCCATCTTCACACAAGAGAAAAGGCAAAAGGCCCGAGTTGGTGTGGAGTACATTATTTTGTCACCAAATGCGATTCTGCGCACTTGTGGGTCTAATGACCATAGTCGTAGGAAATTAGACATGAGTGGGAGCGGTACTTGGTACCACACACCAACAACACCAACAACATGAAAGGCTTCGCATCACTGACTTCTTGATCAAGCATTCTTCTGCTGGGCCCTCGTGACTTCGCTCGTCACCTTCCCTCGCTCGCGTCCTCTATTGACAATCATGGCAACCATCAAAATGTAAAACCCTTCTCTATTGCTTCTTCTTGGCCTTGAGGTACTTGACGCCGCCGTTCTCGCCACGCGTGATGACAGCAAATCCGCTGGTCTTGACCACAAAGTTCGCGGTGCTCTCGCCCGTCTCCTTCAGGATCGCTGCCCTGCACTCTTCTGCAATGCTCAGTTCGATCGTGTCGGTCACGATGGCCGCCAGAATGTCGATACAGCTGGGCAGCAGCGCCGCGGGGGCCTTGAAGGTCTCGCGGATCGGTGCGCTGAAGTTCGTGAACGCGCCGTTCTGGGCGCGCGCCATGAGCTCGCAGACCACAGCCGTGTACGGCGCCTCGTCGCCCGTGTTGCTGCCTGTGAGGTTCGACTTGCCGCAGAGCGCCATGGCGTGCGCGAAGTCCATCGTGACGTTCGTGTCGACCATCAGATTCTCCTTGGCCCACGTGAGCGACGGGACAGTGGCGCGCGTGCACCGGCCACCGGAGAACTCGGTCAGCAGTGCCTCGAGAAACGGGTCGATCTCGTAGTCCGTAGACGCCTCAAGGTCCGCGAACGTCGTACCCACGTCCGCAAAATACGCAGCGGTGTCTGCGTGGTCCTCGACAGCTTTCCCGTCGAGCTGCATGGGGATCGTGCTGTTCGGGCCGATAGCTTCGCCGTCGATCGTCTGGCACGTGCCCGTCATCGTCGCGTCCTTATGGCAGGCCTTGAACAAGCGATAGATCTGGTCCAGCATCGCACTGTATAGCAAGACAAGCCGAACACAGAGTTAGTTGGCACTACACGTAGAGATAGGCTAAAATGTGCACTTAGTAGCAATACAGTACTCACTAGTGGCCGATAAACACTGGGTCGAAGGCTGCGGCCTGCGTCTCGTAGACACCGCCCAGCAGGTTATGCAGGTTCCAGTGGAAGCGCGTCTGCATGCTCTCACGCAGCGTGTCAAAGGGCGTCGCGCTCTTGCTTGCGTGGCGCAGCACCTCGGGGAACGCGGACGCGCCGAACTCGAACGTGGACATGTCGACGTCCCAGTCCCCGCGCGGGATGCACTTCTCGCAGTTCGCGCCGCTTGCGTCCGTGCAACCGTACTGCGCGATGCCCGTGTTGACACAGTTGCCGGCGACGAACACGCCGTTGATCGTATACGGCAGCTCGTAGTCGTCCCCCTCGCTACCGCCGAAGTCCGTCAAGAAGTTCGAACAGCTGAGCACGTCATTGCACGTGCTCCGCGAGGACATGCGCTTGGCTGAGTCGTGGAAAAAGTTCCAGTACGGTAGCGTCACGTCCGCGTATTTCGCGTCGAGCGACCGCAGCATGTTCTCGTAGCCGTAGAGCCACTTGCGGTACCAGGCGGGCGCGCCGCAAGTCGCGCGCACGCGCTCGAGCCCGTTCGCGTCCATGTAGATCTTGGTGAACGTCAAGTGTTTGCCCGACTTCATCGCGTCGCCGACAGCTTTCAGGTACGTGGCTACGAGTAATAAGACAGACTCATCTGTCAGCCACAGATACATATATATGCAGATACACAGACACAGACATGCTCGTACCTCGCTGTTCGACGCTGAGCTGTTCCCAGTTCTTGCGCACGCGCGTGGCGTCGGGGCTCGCGTCGACGCCACCATTACCACGTGGCCCAATGGCTCCAACGGCGATGGCCACGGCCGAGAGCGCAACGGAGAGCACATGCGTGAGCCGCATGCTTTCTACTTCTTAGGCTGATACAGATACAGATGCCGAGAGTTTTTTTTGGGATCGTATCGTACGTGCGGCCCTGCTTCAATAGTACGAGGACAGCGCGCGCATGTAACTCACTCGCGATGCTTGAGAGTGAGTTCGGGAATGGACATTCAGTCGAACTCGCTTCATCTATCGTTGGCATAGTGAAATCAAGTTCACTGATAAATTCCACTTAAGTCCGCGTCTTCTGTTCCTTTCTTGGTCTGCAGCAACTTTTGAGCAGCAGAATAATGAACCGCGGGCACTTCCTGGACGCGCAGCTCTGGATGCGCAGGGCTGCAGCGAGCGACTGGAACAACAGCAAGAGTGATGAAGACATCAGCAGCAGCTCACTATTGCTGCCGCCAGCAGCACCAGTCTCAGCTCAGGCGAACGCAGCAGCAACAGCAGAAGCGACAGCGTGGTGCTGCTTCCATGTCGGCGCGCGCTACTGCGTCTTCCGCGCCAGCGACGCCGGCGAAGACCAGACGCAGTTCCAGTTCGAGCTCTTGATGCCCAAACGGGGGAAAGAAGAGTGCCAGTTGCTCGTGCGCTTTGACGCTCAGCATGTGTATGTCGTAGATCTGCGGCAGATCCTGAGTGTCGTCCTCCCAAAGCCTGCAGCAACATTGCAAGCGCCGCAGTCAAATGGGACGCAGCCAGTGACGCAACAACAACAACAGGAAGCACCACCGTTCGGCTGCCTGGAGTTCGAGAACGTCAGTCTGCGTGTATGGATGGATATTCCGAACGGGACGACTTCAATGGCGAGACAGATGCTGCAGCATGCACTCGGGCGAGTTTCACACTGCATGATCAAGGCGCGCGGACAGCAGTCGCTTGCAAAGCTCATTGGCACTCGTGACGACATCAAAGCATCATGGCGAGATGCATTCCGTCACAACGAGTGGCTCGTCAACAGAAGAGCGCTCCGTGACGGTAGCAGTGATGCCAGCAGCAGTCTCAGTGCTTTATCAGCGCTGCAAATGACGCCGGACGAGTTCCTCAAGCGTGCGCGACGGATTTTGAAGAAAGACGCAGACTTTGAGACCGTGAAGGTCACGTGCTGGAAGATCTTTCGGTCGACGCGGTCGTCCCCACGAAAGCGACGGAAGCGCAGCGAAGGCGAAGGCGAAGGCGCACAGGCCAACGATGGAGGTGGAGATAGCACTGGCTATGAAGAGGAAGACGAAGGTAACGAGGCTCAGAGCAAACGCCTTTCCGAGATGGACCTGATGCTGCTGCTGACGGAGCTTGCACACATCTTTGGCGAAGAGCACGATGGTGTGAATGAGCTGCTCGGGTTCAGCTCCAGCGCAGCGTGTGCAGTGCACGATCGATGCTACGAATTGCATCCTGAGCGTGTGGAGAACAGAGGGGGAGAAGGGTTACTGCTCAAGTCAGTGTCGACGTGCGTCACCTCCAAGTGGCAAGCCTGGGACGAGTATCTCGAGGTCTCAGCGCAGGCTCTGGATCAGACTAGCAGCAGGTAACGAAGTGGTCGGACTTCTTGTGCTGTGTGATATTAACTGGCAACTGACGGTGTGTCTCTGCGTCTTGTGGCTGGAGCAGACGGATAGAGGACGAGTCTAAGTCGAGTGACGACAAGTACGCGACGATCTACGCAGCAGCGGCGGTCTTCCAGCGCGCACTCGTCGACGAAGAAGACGTGGCCACGTGGCAGCAGCGCACGAAGATGCAGCGAAACCAAATTGTGAGTCTGCTTGCTAGTTTCTCAAGTGTTGCACTGCTTCTGCTTCATACGAGGAGCTCACTTGTGTTGCTTACTATGCTGACGTGATAGAACTCGTTCGAGCGCGTGGGCTTCAGCGCATGCTTTCCCGACTGCAGCAGCAAGCGGCGCAAGACGCTGGTCACCGTCGACGCGCGGCACCTGCTGCAGCAGCAGCTCAAGGCCGAGCAGATGTTCGCGGTGCTGCTGGAGAAGCGTAAGCAGCTGGTGCGGGACGAGCTTGCGCTCGCGCTTCTGCCGCGTCGTGCGCCGCCGCCAATAGAGTGAGCTTCAAGATTTCAATTTTCGTGGACAAATGGATACGCTTTGTCAAAATGGGCAAGCTGCTAGCTATGCAAGCTAACGATTTTAGAGAGGTATTATACACCTCTTATTATGCGTAGCTTCCCATGAATCTGGTATTGATCCACAAAGCATATAAACAGGTAATATAAATTTACCTTTTGATGAATATAAAGAGGTTTTGGAACCGAAACTGTGCCTTTTCCCGAATAGGACGACCATATGTTATGTGGGCCACACCAGAGTGGTACTCAGGGGGCACGTGAACTGGACCCACAAGTCACACACGTGGAAGGAGATCCCGCGCACTCGCTCGCTCACTCGCACTCTCTCGCACGTACGTCCGCACGCTCGCTCGCTCGCGGTCCGCCATGGAGTCCGCCAGCAGCGGCGGTCCAGACGCAGGTGCGTGTTATACGGGCTCTCTCTTTGTATCTCTTCGTGTGTGTACGTGCGTATTGTTTGCCGCAGCGTGGACGGACCAACCAAACGACTTGGCAACATGAGGAGCTCATTGCGTTGCGTTGTGTTGCGTTGTGATCGTTTGCTCTTGTATTTGCTGAGCAGAGCACACGAAGATGAAGCAGGAAAACCAGCTGCTGCTCAAGAAACTGCACGACGTGGTGGCGCGCTACAAGCAACTGCAGCAGCAGTACCAGGCGGTCGTGACCGAGAAGGAGCAGCTCGTTGGGGCGTCCGCCTCGTTGTCAACGTCTTCGTCATCGACTGTTGACCAGGCGAGCAGCGAGATGGCTGCACAAGACGCCGCAGTGAAGAAGCTTGAGACCGAGAAGCACGAGCTCATCGAGAAGCTCAAGCACGTCGTGGGCACGTGTCGCGTCATGCAGAAGCAGCTCCAGGAGGCAAAGGAGGAGAACGAGATCCTGAAATCTCCCGCCAAGCCGTCCATGAACTTGTCCGCGAACAATGACAATAGTGCTTCGTCATCGTCATCGAATAGCGCTGCGTTTGCCGCAGCAGCACGCGTCACACAACTCGAACAGGAGCTCGTGGAGAAAGAGGAAGAGAAGAAGGAGCTCGTGGCGAAATTGCAGGAGGTGATTGCGCGCTACCACACACTGCAGATGCAGCTCGAGGAGAAGATCGGCGAGCACGAGGCCGCGATCTCCAAAGTGCGCGCATTAGAGCTCGAGCTCAGCACAAGGGGTTCAGCAGAGGCCGTAAAGACTCAGGAGCTCAGCGCTCTGGAGCACAAACTCGAGCAGCTCTCGTCCAAGCTTGAGAGCGAGCAAACGCGTGTCTCTGTGACAAGAGAGGAGAACGTAAGGCTGAGGGACCAGCTCGCGTCGATGACTGACGACAAGCAGCAACAGGAGCGCGAGATGATGCGCCAGCTCCAGGATGCGCAGCGCGACAACGACCGTCTCGTATCTAAACTCTCGGAGCTGCAGCACCAAGTCGCGCTCATGCAACAACAGCAAGAGGACGCCGAGCAGTTGTACACCGAGGTGGCGTCGCGTCTCAACCAGACGCTGCGGCTCAACAGCGAGCTCGAAGAGCGCCTGCAGGTTGAGAGCTCCCAGCAGGAACAGAAAACTGCAATTCGTATTCAGGACCTCGAGGCGCTGCTGAAAAAAACGTACAGTTCGGCTGCGGATCTTCAGAGCCAATTCGATAGCGAAAAGACACAATGGCAGCGTGAGCGCACGAGCTTTGAGGACCAGGTGAGCGCGCTCTCGCTCGCACACCAGACTGCGAGTGCGCGCATTAAGCACCTCGAAGAGCTCCAGAGCCAGCTTGAGGGTCCGGATCTGGACGTTAACTACGAGATTATCTCGCCGTCGATCGACTTCCCCAAGCGCGAGGAGATCCAGGCGCTCGCTGAGCAGGTGAATCGGTACTCGCTGACTGAGTACCCGGGCGACGACCTACCGACGACTGTGGACCTCGTGACGCAGTACGACGAGATCCGATTCCAGATGAGCCACATCCGCAAGCGCCAGAACTCGCTGCTCGCCGAGAAGGAGAACGATGTGCTCGAGCTCGAGCAGCTCCGCGAGACGATTTCGACCCTCGTGGACGAGCACGAGTCCTCGCTCAAGGAGAAAGACGAGGAGCTCCAGAGCATCGTAACCAAGCTCGAGGAGGACAAAGCGAGTCTGCAGACCAGTGTCACGTCGCTCACGGAGAAGGTCGAGGAGACTAAGGCAATTGCGCACCGAGACGCGGAGAAGATTCTGCGCATTCGCTCACAGCTTGTCGTGTTGGTTGGCTCATCGTCAGCGGAAGAGTCTGAACGCAATGACGAGAACTGGGACGTGGAGCAGATCCTGAGCAGTGTGAAGGAGACTGTGGACCGAGCTGAGGAGCACCGGCACACTGTAAGCGAGCTGACCGAGTCGATTGCGGCATTACAGGAACAGCTCACAGTTTCTACTGAGCAGTCTGGAGAAACTAAATCGGCAGTGATTTGTGCTGAGCGGCTTGAAGGCGAAGTGCAGTCGCTCACGACGGCGTTGCAGGCCTCGCAGGACGAGAACCGGCGGCTGGACTCGGAGATCGACACTCTTCGCGAACAGATAGAGCACGCCAGCGAGGAGAGCGAGCGTCTTAAGCAAGAACTTGAGGTCGTCAAGCAAGCGCAGCGCAGTCATGAAGAGGTAGTGGCCCACAGTTCCTCTAGTGAATCATTAGTGGACTCTGGTCTGAGCCCTAAGAACATTGTCGAGCTCGAACGAGAACTCGAACGCGCCAAGACCTCGCTGGAAGCGAGCGAATCGATGATGGCGAGCGTCAAGGCGGAGAACATGCGCATGATCTTCGAAGTCGCCAAGACCGCCGATGGCTCTGTGAAGCTGCGTCAGGACTACGAGCAGCTCCTGGACCAGCAGAAGGAGAAGGCACTTGAGCTCGAGACGCTCATGCGCGAGCTCGAAGCCGCGATTGCCGCCAAGCTTGAGCTGGAGAACGAGCTGCGCGAGTCCCAGGGCTCGCTGACGATCCAGATCAACGAACTCAACTCAGAGAAGCAGGAGCTACGCGATGAGGTGAGCCGCTTGGAAGAGGACCTCCAGCGTCTTCGCAAGGAGAAGGAGGGACTCGAGAAGGCCATCGCGGACTTGAAGAACGAGAACGACACGCTTGAAGAGCGCATTAACGAGCTCAATGCCGGCAGCAAGTCGGACTGCGACTCGACCGAGGAGAAGGACCGCGAGGTTGAAGAGCTCCGTTCGTCGCTCGTGCAGGCGAAAGTCGAGTTTGAACACCAAACGCGACAGCTGACTGCGTTAGAGAAAAAGGTTGCTGAGGTCTCGAGCCGCTCGGGCTCGCCCTCGAATAACAACAACGCCGCTGCGACCGAAGCCGAACGCAAGGAGTTCCACGCAGCGCTCATGGAGCTTATTGAGATGGAGAAGAAGCTCCAGACCGCCTACGAGACGCAGAAGAGCCTCGAGGCTGCACTCAAGGAGAAGACCGAGTCCAAGGCGCTTCTCGAGGCGAAACTCGCCGACGCCGAGCAGAGCTTGGCCGATCTGGAGGACGAGCTCGAGCACAAGATGCGCGTGAGCGGGACGATCGAGACCCACCTGAAGCACACGGAGAACGAGAACCAGGACCTGATGAAGGAGCACGAGCAGGTTTTGGCCAAGCTCATCCAGACCGAGAACCTCTTGGAAGAGAAATCAATCGAGTTTGAAGCCTTCCGGACGACCTCTGACATGCTTAAGGACGAGCGCAGCCGCCTATTCAACGAGATCGCCCTCCTGAAAGAGCAGAACCTGGAGCTCGAGCAGCAGAATGAGCGCGCGGCATCGGCGCAGGACGAGGCCCAGCAGGAGCTCGAGGAACAGCTCACGGAGCTTGCCGACAAGATCGCACAGCTCGAGACTGACAAGTCTGTGATGAAGAAGGAGATGGAGAGCGAGATCTTCCACTTGGAGGACGAGATCGTCGAGATCAAGGGCTGGCGCAAGCGCGCTGAAGACGAGAACTTGCTGCTTCACACAAGGATCAGCGAGTTTGAAGCCTCGGTTCAGGAGCTCGAGGCGAATTCGTCAGCGCTCGAAGCCCAGAATGCTGAGCTCGCCAAGGAACTCGAGGCCGCGCACGAGTCGTTCACGCTCCAGATCGGCGAGATGGAGACCCAGGTGGAGCAGACGATGGCGGAGATCACCATGGCGATGCGTGAGAAAGAGGAGCTTGAGGTCGCGAAAAGCGAACTGGAGGCGAAATCGTCGACGCTTGAGGCCGAGAAGAGCGCGCTGGCGTTGGAATTCGCAACAGCAAAGACGTCATTGGAATCCAACGTTGATGAGCTCCAGTCCAAGTTGGCGGCCGTTGAGGTGGAGCTCGAAGAAGCCGAGGACCGTGTGGCCCACGTGATCGCTGAAGTGGAACTCAAGGACTCGAAGATAGTGATGCTGAGCGACAGGAATACACAACTTGAACAGGAAATCGAGGCCGCGAAGCTCTCGTTCGCGGAGCAATCGGAGGCGCTGGTGCAAGCAAAAGCAGCGGAGATGAGCGCGTTGCTGGACGAGAAGACTTCAGAATGGCGCTCTTTGCAGTCGAACCAGCAGGAAGAGATTGCAGGACTTAGCGAGAAGCTGGAGAACAAGCAGCGCGAACTCAGTGGACTCACTGAGCAGTTGACTGCGGACAAGGACGCATCTGAACTGGTTGTCAGCGACCTGCAGACGCAGCTCAAGACCTCTCAGGACGCCGCTGAAGACTCACAGGCTCAGGTGCAATCGCTGACGAGTGAGAAGGCAGAGATTGAGATCTCGCTCAAGGAACAGCAGCAGCGACTTCAGGAAAAGAGTGAGAAGGCGCAGCGTGTGAACGAAGAGCTCCAGTCGCAGATTGAGACGCTTCAGGCTCAGAATTCGACGATCTCTAGCGAAAAAGAGAGCGCTGAGAGTCGAGTGAAGAGCTTAGAAGAGGCTCTAGAAGCAGCTCAAATGGATCTGAAGGAAGCTGACGACCGCTTCTCGGAGAAGGAGCTTGAGCTCGCCGCTGTGGCAAAAGAACTCGCTGAGCTCCAGTCTGCTCTTGACAAGAAGACTACGGCTTACGAAGTGTTGAGTGAAGAGCGTCGTTCTCTTCAGATTCAGGTTGCAGAGCTCCAGACTTCCGTGCGTGAGCTGGAGGAGCAGGTCGCTGAGAAGGAGAGCGTCGACGAGAAGGTGACGAGTCTCAAGCAGGCGCTGGCGACCTCCAAGGCGTCTCTAAAGGAAGCTGAAGAGCGTCTGACAGAAAAGGACACTATGTACCATACGGTGACTGTGGAGCAAAAGTCATTGCAGACAGAGCTGGAAGAAGCCAAGAGCACGGTGATTCAGTTGCAGGAGCAAGTCACTGAGGGTGAGACGCGTGCGGTGAACCTAGAGAAAACGCTGGCGAGCTCCCGATTGGCGCTCCAGGAGACTGATGAGCTGTTGGCGGCGAAGACCGCGGCGTGCGAGGTGTTGACTGCTGAACAGGCCTCGCTTCAGACCAAGGTTGACGAGTACGAGACCTCTTTGCGTCAGCTGGAGGAGCAAGTCGCTGCTGAGAAGTTGCGTTCTGAAGCTAGCGTGGTGAGACTTGAAGAGGCACTGGTGACAACTAAGGCTTCGCTCCAGGAAGTCGAAGAAAGCTTGAACGAGAAGACCACGGCGAATGGAGAGTTGGCCGAGAAACAAGCGTCACTCCACACCAAGCTGGAAGAATCCGAGACCTCGATTCGTCGACTGGAAGAACAGGTCACTGCTGTGAGCGCGAGTGCGGATGCCCAGGTCGCGAGCTTGGAGAGCTCGTTGGCGATTATCAAGTCTTCGCTGGGAAATGCCGAAGAGCGCTTGAGTGAGGCGACCGCGGAGTACCAGGAACTAGCCACCGAACACACTTCACTCGAGGCAAAGTTGGAAGATCTGGTAACTGAGAAGGAAGGTGCGAATGCCCGAATCATGAGCTTGGAGGAGGCGTTGGTGATCTCGGAGAGCTCGCTTCAGGAAGTCAACACGCGTTTGACTGAGAAGGAGCTGGCGTTTGAGGCTGTTTCCAAGGAACTCGCCGGTCTCCACTCCAGCCACGAGGAGAAGCACATGGCGACACTGACACTGAATGAGCAGCAAGTCGCACTGCAGACCCAGCTGGCTGAGTTCGAGTCGAGCTCCCAGCAACTTCGTGATGAAATCAGTGCTCTGAAGGAAGCGGAAGCGAGAGTCCAGCTTGCTGCTCAAGAAACTGCGAGCGCGCTGACTGTCAGTGAGCTGCGAGTCGCAGAGCTCACCCAGAAGTGCGAAGTTCTGCGCTCTTCCGCGGATAAGAACGAGATCGCTCTCCAGACTCTCGTGTCGGAGAAATCTTTACTGCAGGCTCAGGTCCACGAGCAGGAAGCGAGTGTCAGTCAACTCCAGGAAGAAGCTCAACGACAGACACTTGAGCTCACTAAGTCTCACGACCAGATCACGCACTTCAAGCTCCAGATCCAGGAACTCGAAGAAGCTCGCGCCGCGCACTCTCACGAGCGTGAACTGCAGCTCTCCAGTGACCTCGAGGCGGCTCAGGCGCAGATTCTCACGCTCTTCGAGTCTACTGAGGCTACGAACGCCGAGCTGGAGGCTCTTCGTGCCAAGAGCGAGGAAGACGCGATCAGGTTCGCAGCAGCACTTGCGCAGCGCGACGAGGTTGTCTCGACGCTGAAGGCCAAGATCGAAGAGGTGGTCGCGAGCTACAAGCGCCTGAAGGAGCACGCCGCTGGGCTCCAGGAGCGCCTCACGCAGCAGATCGGTATCTGTTCCAAGCTTACCCAGGAACAGGAAGACGCCAAGACCGCCAGTGACTCACAGACTGAAGAACTCAGTGCTGCCAACCAGGAGCTCGCTACTGCACGTGAAAAGGCTCACAGCCTGTCCACTGAGCTTATTGCTGCGCGTGAACAGACACAAAGCCTGTCCACTGAGCTTATTGCTGCGCGTGAACAGACACAAAGCCTGTCTACAGAGCTCACTAACGCGAGTACCAAGCTCCAGGAGCTGCAGACCCAGCGCGAGACGCAGGTCGAGAGCCTCAAGAGCCGCGTGCTCGTCTACGAGGAGCAGATTGCAACTCTCACGGCCCACGTTGAAAGTAGCTCAAAGCAGCAACACGACGAGTTTCAGAAGGCGCTCGCCACCCAGCGCGACGAGCTGACACTGAAGCTCGCTGAGCTCGAACAGTCCAAGGCCGAGATGATTGTTGTTGTGCAGGCGAAGGAGACCGAGACGCAGGAGGTGCTCGACAAGATGCGCGAGGTCGTCACGCGGTATCGCGAGCTGCAGGAACAGCACCGCGCACTCGAGCTCGCCCACGAGACCGTCTCGAGCCAGCACGAGAGCGTGGCTTCAACCTCTGAGGCCGAGCTGAGCGCTGCCAATTCTACGATCGAGCAGCTGCGAGCTTCCGCCAGTAGGATTGAAGCCGAGCACGCGGCCGCGATCTCCCTAGTCGAGAGCGAAGTGCAGACACTGAAGCTCCAGCTTGACGTCGAGATGGAAGCCGCGGCGGCGGCGCGCACGGCGCTGGAGGTGTACAAGAAGCGCGCGCACACGGCGCTCAAGAAGGCGACGAGCGAGAGCAAACTGAACGTGAAGAAGGCGTCTGAAGAGACGGTCGTGCTCGAGCAGAAAGTGCTCGAGGCCACTGCGCGTATAAGTGCGTTAGAGGCGGAGTTGGCTCAAGCGCAGCGTACGATCACTGAGCTTTCGACCACAACGGAGTTGCGCATCCAGCAAACTGTGGAGGTCGTCGAAAGCGAGCGACGGGCACAGGAGGCGACGTGGAAATCCGAGATGACCGTGCTCCAGTCTCAGCTGCAACAGGTGCAAACCCTGCTGCGAGCTAAGGAAACGCTAGACTTGCAGATCACGGAGCTCTCGAACGAACGTGACGCTCTGAAGAGCGAGATGGAGACACTGAGGAAGGAACTGCAGCAGAAGAGCGAGGTTGCGCGCGAGATGATGAAAGTCAAGGACAGCGAGATCGCGCAGCTGGCTCAGAAGCTACAGACGGCGCTCACAGCAGCGGCTACAGCCGCTACAGCAGCAGCTAGTGCTAGGGCTACGCTGCGTATCGACAACAACAGTGACGCGGGCTCGCGGACCCCGTCGCCACCGGCACGGAAGGAAAAGGGCTCGTCGTCAGCCGCGCAGTCGCCGACGTCCCACAGCGATGCAGACGACACGAGCCGCTCGAGTTCGGTCGACCCAGCCGAGGAGTTGCACTCACACATCACGGCAGCCGTGGCCGAGAACCGGTCGATCCCGCTGCTGGCATCTGCGTTGTCGTCAGTAGAGGACCGTAGGAGCTCTTCTTCAGGTACTGCGGATGTGGACGTCCACATCCTCAAGCTGGCAAAGGTGCGTTTCTGAAATTGGTGGTCATGCTGGAAATTGTTTTTTCTGAAAACTAACGAAATTGGTGACGAACTTGTGAATGAATTTGTTTGTATGTGAATTAGGCTCAGGCGGCGCGTGAAGAGGAAGCGCTGCAGTTGAAGAAGCAGCTGGTGGCGCTGGAGGAGCAAGCGCGTCTTGCGCACAAGCAGGTACAGCCACAAGAGGAAACTTACTTGTGCGGTTGGCTGTGTATGACAATGGGGTGGTTGACGCTTGTGTGTTGATTGCGTGTATATTTGTAGCACGAGGACACGCGTGCGCTGCTGGAAGAAGCGAACCGCCAGAAGAAGCGCCTGCAGTTGCTGAGCGAGCGTAACTCCGAGGGCGTCAACATTGAGGTACGATACGATACGAGCTCTTGACTGCTTATCATCGATGATATCGACAACCACACTCACTGTTTCTCTACCCAATGACTACCAACGTACAGTACCTGAAGAACGTGGTGATCAAGTACATCGAGAGCAGCAACGGCATCGAGAAGGAGCGGCTGATCCCCGTCATCGCGACTGTGCTGCAGTTCAGGTACGCTCATATCCGACAGATAGTCATGCCTTTAGCCAGCATCTCACTCACCTCTTCTATCGACATGACTCTGTATATACCTACCTCACAGTCCACAAGAGATGCAAAAGGTGAACCAGAAGGTGCAGGAGGACGCGAACGCCGGCGGTCTGCTGGGCGGCGTCTTCTCGCTCTTTGGGGGTGGCGGCGGCGGCGCGTCATCCCCGGCGCCCAAGCCGCTCGCGAGTCTCTCGCGCCAGCCGTCCACGAGCACGATCAGTGGCGGGCCCACGGGGTTCCGCTTCGACGAGCCGGATGAGGGCGAGGACGCCAACAGCTCACTCAACCCCTTCGCACTGTAGTTAATATTGTTACAGTAAAGCTACAGTAAATCGACCAAGACTCTACCGTTTGCTACGCAACATTATGTAAGCAAAAGTAGAGAAAGCAGATTGTTTCACGACGACAGCAGTAGACTGCCATCGCCGCTTGCGATAGAAATCGCGGCCCGCTGTAGCCCGGTACAAACCCATGCTTTTCTATGCATGGATCTGCAATGATCCCGCATACCCGTAGCGCAGGATGTTGAACGCCGCGTTCTCGTCTCGACCGGCGGTGTACGAGCAGTGCGGACAGTCGAACACGTCGTTACTCCCGAGCTTCAGATGAAGGCGACTGCAACTCCCGCACGTTCGACTGGTATACATCTCTGAACAGACCACGAGCGACTTGCCACTGACTTCACACTTGGCCTTGAGTAGCTCTCGAAACCGGAAATGGTTCAGACTCAGTATGCCTTCATTGAACCGATTGTTGCGAGCGCTACTTTTTTTCACCATGTCCTTCGTCTGGAAGATCGGGAGCAGAATCGCATCATAGTGCTTGGTCAGATACGCGCTCGTCTGGTAGTGTAGTTCTTTCACGCAGTTTTTTTTATCTTTGCCACGCAGCTCAAGAACGTACGTTTGGCTCTCGCGTATGTTCTGTATCACCAGTATGTGGACTTGTTCGACGCATTTTTGAACTTGGACATCGCACTCTTTGCTTCGTTCCGGCGCTCTCTCAACTTGTTCAGATGCGTCTTCGTGTCACAGCCGAACTCCAGCATGTTCCCTTCCAGGTCGACATCCGTCACGAACGCCTTGATGCCAGGATCCAGCGCGATACACTTGTTGCGATTGTCGAACGATGCAGGCTGGACGTATTCAAGAATAGAGACGTACCAGAAGCCATTGCTGTTCAGGATGTCGATATCGCTCGTGATCTGCACATGCGAATCCATCTTCACGCGGATGTTCTTGAGACGGGAGATCGATAGAAAGTACTTGGAGTCCTTTTCTTGATAGAAGCGTCCTTTCCGTTCTCGCTCATCGTGAAAAATGGAGACCGCTTCTTGCTTGAAAAGCCGATCCTGAACTTGCTGATGTTTCCGTTCTTCTTGTTGCTCAGTGCGCTCTTCATGTTCGTCTGGAACATCCGTAGCGTGTTTTCGCGCAATGTCTTCGGTGTGTCGAATGCCCACTTCGGCGGCGGACACATGCCTTCTGAGTACACGCACTGCTTCTTGGATGTCTTGGTCACGTAGAGGTCGCGCAAGCTAAATGCATTGAACTCGTTTGTCTTCCGAAAGTGCGCAACTGCCTGGTTGTATGTCCATTGACATGTTCCCATGTATCGCTTCAAGATCCTCTCTTGCTCCTTAGTAGGAAACAGACGGTACTTGCGTGTCCGACGCAGCATCAGCTTCTCCTATTTAGAAGCCTACTGGTGAAGCCGCCGAGATGTACTGCTATTTTCATCCAATGAAATAGCGCAAATCACAGCAAATCATGTAGTAGCCAATCATATGAAAGGTCACTTTGGCTTGCATTTGTATGTCATACAAATCCACGTCAAGTCTCCTTTCACGAGACTGCGAAATTGAATAAATAAACCTCTCCTGTTGCATTTAAGCCACACAAACGCAGACGGCAGCACAGAAGCACAACCATTTCAGACGGAACAGCGAACAGAAGGACGCGGTGGCTGCGGAGCGCAGATACAACCACGACATCCACAAGGCAACGGATTACGAAATGTCCGTCTCTGTTAACTGCAACACGTCGACATGCAGCCGGACAGGTGCACGGGTACCTTGGTGGGAGTCCAGAAGGCGATCTCCTGGTGCTCGATCTCCTGGTGGTTCGAGCCGGCGCCCACAAAGCTCAGGATATGCTCTAGCGACTTAAGCGCGCTGGTCGGGATGAGATCCACGAGTGAGCTCACGAACAGCGATACGCTGTTACGCGTCAGAGGCGACGACGTGTGCTTCAGGCAGCCGAGCGTGTGCTTGACCAGCAGCTCCGG
>JAASGO010000324.1:0-28993 GCA_023334245.1 Globisporangium cederbergense
GCCGCCGTTCTGGCCATTGAAGCCTCCCTGACCGCCACCAAACTGGTTGCCGGCACCATTGAAGCCTCCGCCCTGACCACCATTACCACCGAAGCTCCCGCCGACTCCCGCGTTTCCTGCGCCGCCTTGAAGTCCGGCATTGTTGAAACCGTTCGCTCCATTCTGCGCACCCACGCCTCCAAGACCTCCGTTGCCAGAAACACCGTTGACAGCTTGGCCACCAACTCCTCCGTTCTGAGCACCAGCACCGACGGGCAGAGTTGCTTGGGTTGAAGCTGGAGTCGCGCGCTGTCCAGGACGCGTCGATGCAGGAGTTGGCGCAGGTTCAGTGCTAGCAGCGCCTTGACCCGCGGTCGTCGTTGCAGCGCCACCACCAGTAGTCGCACTGCCGCCAACGCCAGTCACTCCACCAGTGGCTCCAAGCTGACCACCAGCGCCAGTCGTCCCCACGCCGCCAAGTCCAGTGGCCCCGGTAGTGGTTCCAAGCTGTCCGCCAGCACCAGCACCGGTGCCGCCGAACAGACCGCTTTGGCCTCCAAAGCCACCGCTAGCTCCACCTTGACCGAATCCTCCTTGTCCGCCAGCCACACCACCTTGACCGCCGAATCCACCTTGGCCAAGTCCGTTCTGGCCACCGAAGCCGCCAAGTCCGTTCTGGCCACCGAAGCCACCTTGCCCACCTCCAACGCCTTGTCCACCGAAGCCGCCTTGACCTTGACCAAAGCCACCCTGAGCTCCGAGTCCGCCGCCTTGCCCTCCAAAGCCGCCGCCTTGTGCTCCGAGACCGCCGCCTTGTGCTCCACCGTTGTTGCCAAACTGCTCAAAGCGACCACGCCCGCGTCCGCGACCTTGGGCTGAGACGAAAGTCGAAGTCTGGAGCGCAGCGAGCGCGACGAAAGCAAGGGTCAGCTGGAGCTTCATCGTTGGTGCGTGTGTCTGTTTGTTGTTGGAGGTTGTTGCTGTTGCACTGCAGCGAAGAGGAGAACAGTGCGCGCTGGAAAGCAAATGCTGGAATGAGAGCTCCGGAAGGCACGGTTGCTCGCTCGCACGAGATTGGTTGGACTGACAGCCCACTATTCAAAACCACCCTTGCCACTTGGGGCGAGCCCGACTTCTCTGCCGAGCCATTTCTCTCTGCATTGTGTAATCAGCTCAGTGACCTGACAACTGTCGAGAGAATCCTCACTCAGCAGCTTCTAAGGTCAGCTAGTCACAATTGAGAGAGAAGTCGCCCATCGCTTTTGCAATGCGTCAATGACATGCACATCACTCTCACCAGGGCTTGTTTCTTGGCAATTGATGGCGTATTATCATCCGCATTTCCATCCATCATCCGAGTTCAAGCAAGCCCTTCTTATTCGCGAAAGTGACCAAATACTCCTGGTCACTGTCTCCTAGGTATGCGTTCTCTCTCAGTGTTAGTCTATCAGCAGCCGTCAGTGAGGATACACATCTTGTCCTACTGAAGGTAGGTCATCATGAGGTGCTGTCTGGCTGGCGCCTTTGATCGAATAATAGTCTCTCTGTTACTAAGCTCTCCTCCCTCTCTTTCATCACCTAGAAGCTCACGGAGACGTAGGTCGGGATCTTGGAGCGGATGATCGCGAGCGCCTCCTTACCGCCGTTGCGCTCAAGCGTCGTGAGCGTGTCCTCCACCTCGGCGCGCAGTTGCTTCGTGAGTAGCTTGCGGTGGATCTGCTGCGTGAGCTTGGGCAAATACACGTTCATCTCGCCCTCGACGGCGTCCGAGAGGATGCGCGTGGCCTCGAGCGCCGTGAGGAAGATGTCTTCGTCCTTATTCATGAGTGCCGCACGCAGCGGCTGGATCACCTGCGGGAGCACGGCGAGGGCCTTCTCACCCGCGTCCTCGGTCTTCATGAGGTCCTTGAAGGCCGTGCGCGCGAGGAACACGAACGGGTGCTCGACCTCCTGGAAGCCCTCGACGCAGGTCACCAGCAACGGATTGAAGTCCAGTGCTAAGGTGGTTATAAGACACATTCTAGGTTATCAACTGGTAAGGGTACTGAGCATGAGAATGAAAGACTCACTCTCGGGCGCCCTGGTCCACTGTAAAGCGTTCTTGATGCCGCCGTGGTTGATGCGGCACGGGATCGAGCCCGAGTCGTACGCGCTGCCAAAGTTCCTAGAAGTACGCAAGATG
The DNA here is from genome assembly GCA_023334245.1 of Globisporangium cederbergense. Classification (NCBI taxonomy): domain Eukaryota; phylum Oomycota; class Peronosporomycetes; order Pythiales; family Pythiaceae; genus Globisporangium; species Globisporangium cederbergense. Next base: position 2,162 of record JAASGO010000324.1, read on the forward strand.
ACCACACCATTGTTGTTAGAGCGTGAAAGAACCAAGCCAGGCACCTCGAATAAAGAGTTCAACAAGGTATAACAACGTACGTCTTGTGTTTCTTCTTGCCGGATGTGAACACCGCCGCCTGCTTGTGCTTGTTCATCACCGTCGACGGCAGTGGATGGCTCTTGACGACTTTCATTGTTGTAGATGACGTCTCACTTGGGCTCACAGAAGCTGAGACTACTGCTGAACTCTTGATGCTGTCCTTGCGTGTCGTTGTTGTCTCTGGCTTTGCTGGCTGCTTGGAAGTTGCGCTCGTCAACTTCGTCACAGGCACCTGAGTTCGTGACGATGAGCCTGCAGATGAACTTGAGCGCGCTGAGAAACTTGAAGAAGAGGCCTTCTTCGCGGGCTCTTCGGCACCTTTTTTCACGCCCGTAGTGCCAGTGCTGCTGCTGGTTGAAGATGACTTCTCTCGCGACAGGGTCAATCGCACACGATTGTTCCCAGCACTGCTGCTGCTGCCGCTCTTCTCTGGTGCAGCATGGTCGCTGTTGTTATCTGAGAGCTTGGTTCTCAAGGCGCTCACGATCGGCGCCATCTTCGTAGAGGTAAACTGGATACCTGGAGCTTGGAGCTGAGCGTCTTGTGCTCTGGAAAGAAGGAGGAGAATGGTGCTGGAGCTGCAAGTCTTCGAGGTGTTTCTCAAGCTTCCAAGGCTAGCTATTTCTAGTTAAGAAAGCTCATCTCACACGGGATGGAGAAGCTTAAACATAGCGTGAGAAGCTTGTTGATGGCCAATAGCTCAGAAATAGTCACAGAAAGACCCAGGTCTTCTTCAGAATGCCTTCATGACTCATCCATTTACATATACATACAAGCTATGTAGCAACGTACCCATCTCGTTTCCACTCTTTCCTTGTCCTCCAGGAACTCTATCGTTCGTTCTCCATTGAGTCTTCGTAGGTCGCTTGTACTCACATTGCTGGTAGTACACTTGACTCTGCTCGCCTATGCTGAAATTACAGATTCCACGAGCGGTAGTACTGAAACTCCTCCTCGTTCGTGTGGAAGTAGTCGACCCAGCCCGTGCGGTCGGGCTCAGAGAACGAGTAGTGCTCCTGCAGCACGAGCGTCACGTTCTTGCCGCGGCCGTGCTTGCTGATCTTGAGCCGGAACTCGACCACGTTGTGGTTCGTGGGCACGCTCACGAGCACCTCGTCCTTCTCGACCGTGTACTTTCCCACGTAGACGTCCTTGCGCTGCTCGCGGAGCACGGGTGTGGCCTCGTGTGGCGGCTTGAAGAGCATACCGTATAGCACTGTGCCGTCGCGCTGGAAGGAGAAGTACCGGTAGTAGATCACCTGAAGGATCGTGCCGGGCGTGATCTCGGTCCACATGTTGAGCTCGGGCTTCTTGTAATACGAGATCTTGAGCCAGTAGAAGCCGTTGTAGCGCACGCGCGGTCTCTCGTGGAACATGTCGAACCACGTGCGGAAGCGTCGCAGCGCAAAGCGGTTCGCGGCCGCGGCCACCGCCACTTTCGGATTCTGCGCTGGAAAGATACGCCGGCAGAGCGTCTCGAAGATCTCCTCGGCACGCCCAACGTGCAGCAGTCGCTTGCACGCGCAGATGCTGTTGCCTACGCTGTCTTCGTCCAGGTACTTGAGGATGTCCACGAGTAGGTAGTCGGCAAAGTTCAGCATCACGTGGTGCGCGTTCGCTGAGTCAATACGCACACACAGGTACAGAGTCAGTTTTTCTCATTGCCACACGTATATACACACAGTATACGTGCCACAGCGTACCGTCTTCTTCGTCTTCTTCTTCATCGTCTGCATTGCGGCCCACATGCTGCAGCGAGTGGCCCACCTGCTCCGCCAGGAGGTTGTCCTCGTCGTCCGATTCGATGTCCAGCCCCGCGTCTACGAGCGCTACAGCGTCTGCTAGCAGCTCATCGACAAGCACCTGTGGCGGCTGTGCGTCCACAGTCGCTGGCGATGCGGCGGTCTCCGCCTGCAGGATCTCGGCGAGGAAGTCAGGTCTGCAGGATGTTCGTTACGAGGACAGCAAGCGGACGGCGTGTTAGACTGGGAGGCACAGAGACCAATAGAGAGAGATTGGTGTAAAGAGAGCAGCAGGAGCTAGTCATGATGCACGAGACAAACGTACTGGACGGACTCTAGCAGCGCTGCCTGCAGCGCCTCTTCGTCAGCGTCGCGGTGCGCGCGCAGCAGCTGGGCGCTCGATGCCATTTTCGAGTTGTGAGCTTGCGTTCGTCGCGAATTCCGAAGCCGCAATATAAGCAAGAGTAGGCTGTTTAATGGGTTTGACTAGGCTTTTTGATAAGTTTGACCCGACTTGCCAGCAGGAACAATCCGAGAACAGTCGGTCCGAAAATGCACTTGAAGCCTCTTCGCGAATGTATCCATTCCTGCAGATTGCTGCTGACAGCCATGTTAACTCGGAAAAATGGGGCTGGCAGCACACATTGCTGCTACGGATAGCATAATACCTCGTGCTCACGATTTCGGTCTTGTGGGTGAGCTTTACAGTAGGAACTGGACTTGGCTTGCATCCTCTCGCGTCAGCCGAAGGATCTTCTTTTCCTTCAGGTCCACTCCTGCTGACGTTGTGATCGACGGCTCCTTGAGCGTCAGAAACTGGAATCGACACGTCTGGATCACCTGTTTGAGGTCCGCGCTCGCCCCGCCACTTGATGACGGAGCGTTCGCCGTGCTCTTGAGAATGTCGAGCTTGTGTTCTTTCAGACATGATTGCTGCATCTTAAGCATACCGCCAAAGAGCCCGGCGTTTCCGCTGTTCCACCAACGCACGCTGCCTTCCCGTGCAGCATACGAGACCAGAATCTGCCCGTCTGCACGGAAGCCCAGCGCAGACACCGCGGACGTGTGTCCATCCAGCACGCGCCACTTGGTCGCCGTCCGCAGATCGTAGATCAGGATCACAGCTTCCATCGTTCCGATCGCGAGTCGCTGGGTCTCTTTGTGGAAATCGATCATCGGAAATCGTCGGACGAGGCTATGGAGGCACCGTGTGCTCAGTTCCAGGCACCGCTTCCGTCTCTCTAGCTTTGTCGGGTCCAAGCAGCACATGATTGTGTCCACCACCGCTGGAAGATGGCGGAACATGAGTAGGTAGTGCGTGTTGAGAAGCTCCGTGAGGTACAGCAGCACGCATTCACGGAAGGCATGCGGTCGCTCGCTGTTGTTCATTTCCTGCTGTAGCAACGCGAGCACAAACGCCGATTCACAGGCTCCGAGCTCAATTAACAAACTGAGTGACGCGTTGCTGCCTCCATTCGCAAGCACACGCGCGTTGCTGCCGAACACTGGACTCTCACTACCGTCCGGATTGCGCTGTTTTTCTCGCATGTCGATCAATAGCAGCTGAACAATGAGCGACGACAGGTCCACGAGATGCGGGCGGAAGAGCATGAGTCCCTTTGTCAGCAGCTCCGCTGATACAGAGCCAATATGCTGCGCTGGGGCTTTCAGCAGATACACCAGCATGTCACAGACTTCGCGAGCGCCAGCAGGAGAGATTTCTCCCGGGAAGCACGTACCAATCATGCTGAGCAGAATCACCAGCGAGCCCAAGCGAGACACGACCAAGTTGAAATCGATCACGTGGCCCGAGGACGAGCCGTTTAGCTTGATTCCAGTCTCTATCTCCAGTCGAACAATCTCAAAATGCAGCTTCGTGGAGTACTCAGCCGTCAGTGTGCTTCTCGAACTCGACGGTAACCGCTTGATCACTCCGTTCAGCAGCGCTCGCGCTGCTAGCTGCGTGTAGTCGCATGGGTTGAACGCGAATTTTGCAAGAAACTCCAGCGCCGGTTCGCGAAAGCAGGGAACGTAATCTGGCAGCACCACCGAGTGCTGAGTGATCAGTTGGCTCCAGAGCACGTGGAACTCTTCTTTGTTCTTGGGCGATGAAGGCAGTGCAGGCGACTGATTGTCCGCAGAGTTCCCTGCTTTCGAGTACTTGTGCTCCATCAGATTCATGCACAACGACACGATGCCTAGTGCGAGGTTCGCAGACAGCGCCGACGAGTGCTGCCAATTGCGAACGAAAGAGCTCTTGGACGCTGACTCCGACCGGTTCGGCATCCCCCTGGGCTTCAACACCGCTGACGATTTCCACGGCACTGGTATTGTCAGCGCGCCGGAGACACCTTCTCGCAGCGCGCACGAGTACAGCAACTCTGGAGCGTCGAGTCCTAGCAGTTCTCGGCATGCGCGGTCGATCTCTGGCGTCGCTCCCCACGACAGCAAGAAAGACAGTAGCAACAGCTCGATCGACCCGATCGCGTATGGAGACACTGTGCTTGACGAATTTGGTGTTTGTCCTCCTTTCAGCGGTAGCAGTGGTGGCTCGGCATTCGATAACCCATAAAAGTACGACTTCCAACTGCTCTTGATATGCTCGGCACTTCGGATGACACCAAACTTGAGCAAATGCACAGACGAGTCGCCAATAAGCAAGTCGGTACTTTCCACAGACTCACTGCTGTTCCACCCAGACGCACTGAACATTTCATCCGACGCTGCGTTACCTCCATCATTCAGTAATGCCACAGGTAGCGACCGCTCGAGGATGCCAGTGTCCGTGTTCCACACGTAAATCATGCGATCTTCGCACTCGACGTATAGCAGCCCACGCTCGAGGTGCCAATCCAGATTGCAGACGGTATCAGTGTGCTCACTCAGCTCAAGAATGCACTCCCACTCGACCGCGCATCGGCCTTTGAAAGACGACTGTGTCTGTAAACTGCGGTTGCCCGGATGGTACCCGTAGATGGGTGCGTACAGCGTCACCTTGTGGTCGACACCCACGGCTGCGACCAGTCTGTCAGGAGACTGCCCAGACCCACCGCTACTGCCACCATCACGCACTGGGGAAATTGCGATTTCTTGGATTGCTCCGCGATGCTTGCGAAACCTTTGCAGCATCGTGGCTTCGCACACAAACGTGGACCCCACGGGACGGATCGCTAGCTCAATCACACGCAACACACCATCTTCTCCGCCAGTGAAGACCATAAAGTAGATCGCGATTGACGTCGAAGTGCTGGCACTCAAGCTGGTGTTTGGACTGCATGGTGCAGATGCAGAAGACGGAAAACCTTGCGAAGTACCGGGAGACGATGAGTTGACGCCCAAATGGCGGCTCGACCAGCTTCGACGCTGCGTTGGTGCAGCAAAGCGAGAGCGGTAGAATGGGTTCTTGTCCGACGCCAGAACCGATTCTTCAACTGGGATCCCTCGCTTCCACGTCTTTGCTTTCTTCACGGACATGTAGATCCCACCACCACTGGAACTGGAACCAGACACACTCCCAGTAGTAACTGAGCGTATGACTGGAGATGGCGGTGGCAGTGGTGAGGAATCTGGAGCAGCTGCACTCGGCACTATCCAATGACAGTGGGCGACTGCGGTAACATTTCCGGTGTGGCACGGCAAGTGTACTTGAGAGCTGCAAGCGCTTGATCCTTGAACAACCTGCCGTCGTCCGAGCAACGAGAATTCGACGCTTCCATCAGAGTAGCCTTTCGCGATCAGAGGTACGTCCATCAAGTGCAGTGACGACACTTCAGAGATCGAACCACTGAAGCCAGCTGTCGCTCGGCGCTGGTCACGACCGGAAGACGATGTGCCACGCGTTGCAGGACTGAGAGCAGCAGAAAAGACACCTCCAATTGAGCTACTCGCACCTGCTGTCGAGGCGGACACTCCAGCTTCATCGGTGTCTTGTAGTCTTCCAGTACACTTTCTTCGTTTTCCAAGCCTTCGAGCCACATCGTAACAGCACGAGGAGCCAGAATCTTCCCTGCCCAGTATCAAATGGGACAAACTCACGCGTCGGTTGAGTGCAGCCTCACTCTGCTCTGATTTCGCTCCACTCAGTCGATCATCTCCAAATCCGTGCTCGAACGAGTAAAACTTCACGCGCTCGTACAAGTGAACTGAGAACGCATGGGACTTCGTCATCCGTGGTGGTGACAGGTTTCTGTTCAACGGAATATGCCAGAAGCCCAGACTTCCACGCTTGCACATGTGAATTAACTTGGTCTGCGAGGAAGACGACGAGAGTGGAGACGACGGGACAAAGAAGCTACCAGTCGACTGGACGCACGACGTAAATCCCGATGGAATCCCTCGACCCAAGTCCCAATTTGCACTCGCCACTCGCAGTCGTCTTGGTTTGCTGTTTTTGCTGTCGGAATTCTGGTTTTTGTCACAGCACTCGCACTGGTGCATGTACGCAACGTGTCGCCCCTTCTCGATGACTGTCAGGTTCTTGAAGTTGCTTCTGGGGACGAATTGGTCCTGATCCTTCGTGAAGATGAACAGCTTCCCCGCAGAACTCATGGAGCTCCCGCAAGACGCGAACTGGAGGACGTGGCCTGTGTTTGTCCACAGCATGACTTGGTTGTCGCCCACAAATTCACCATTTTCCCAAAACACTGGCTCGGCTTGATGCTGCTTTCCTGGATCGCTGCCAGTTCGCTCAGTGCTTGTCTGTCCGATAAAAGAAGAGGGCGGAGTGTTGCAGCTGCCAACAGGAACGCTGTGCTTCGCTTTGCCTGACGTCTTGTTTCGTGGTGACACACCTCCACTGCTACCTGACGAGTTGTCGATTTTGCACAGCCACTTTCGCTTAAGCACTACCCACTTGGTCTTCCAAATGAACAGAATCAGCGATGAATCTGGAGAGACGCGCACCGCAAGCGGGAAATAGCTGCTCTTGATGGACCGCATCAGCGCTGTCTGTGGGTTCATATGGTCACCGTCCTTCAGCGAAGTACTCTGCGAGCATGTGATGTCATCTGCTTCGTCCGCCCACGAAATGACCCAACAGCTCTCTTGCACCCACTGGAAAGCTCCAAACGAGTTGCTTGGAGCACTCGACCCGCCGCGAGGCTTCGACCAGAGGAAGCACTTCACGAGACCTTCAGCGCCAAGAGAGATCACGAGCGAGTCCCACAGCTGGACGGTGTTCGCCAGTTGTCCCACTCCAGACGTATTGCTGAACGACTTGGTGATCGAGTTGCTCGCTGACGCTTGGGTCACTTGTCCATTCAACATTGCTGAGGAGGATGAATTCGTAAAGCTCGAGCCGTGAACCCCGTTGGTTGGACGACTCGTGGAGGACAAATTTTCTCCTTGAGCGTCGAAAGCAGTTCTTGCTGAGCCTGCGTTTGCTCCGAGTGGATTCTTCGAGAAATTCGTCCAGGTCTTGAGCACAGGCATCTTCAACTCACCAACCGCGATGCTCCGTCGAATCTGCTCTTGCGCAGTGTCCATGCAGTACAGCAGCGTCATCTTCCAGGTATCCAACACCATCATTCGCGTTTCTTCCGAGTACACCATCGCGTAGCGGTTGTTGCAAAACATCTCCATACCTTTCACTGGCGCTAGCTGTTTCGCCAACGACGTACTCGCGCATGAACACATACCATTAGGTAGCTGCCATCGTGCCACGCTTCCACCTCTAGTGATCGATATCAGCATGCTCTGCCCCCACTCATCGGTCCCACTCACTATTCCCTGAACAGGCTGACTGATGAACCCTCTCTTCCTCGACGCTTCACTTGTTGCATTGGTCACTTCGTCGCCAGAGAACAGCAGCATGTTAACCTGCACGACGACCTCTTGTTCGAAAAGCCAGTAGATCACGACGCCGTCGACTGTGCCTGCGAACACACACATTTGGTACTGCGTCTCGTCCCCATCACCGTCGTCATCGTCCACGATCTGGATCTGCAGACCGGCAAACTCCGCTGAGTTCAACTTGCTCGTCCTACTACTATCACCACTGCTGTTCTGCTTCGGCATATTCGTAGCAGATGATTGGAGACTTGCGCTGTTTTTGTTCGCATTGTTGCCGCTGTTGCGCCGCACAAAGCTTGCGTGTGACGTCGTGCTGGAGTTTTGACTCGGCTGGGACATCGGCAGGTGCAACACGTGAAGACACGAAATCTCGACGCGCGGAGGCTCGTTCCAGAGCACGAGCGGCACGACCACTTCCTGGTCAGCGGCGCTCGCCGTCGTGCCACTTTCCCAACCACCCCCTGTTGCGAACACTCCATTGACGCCTGCATACGTAGCACCATTCGAGCCACCTGCACCACCACCATTTCCGACAATGGAGCCCACGGACAGCGGCTTCTTGAGGGTCGTCGGTGAGTACCCAGTCGTCGCCGTCCAGCTCATGTCGAGAGATCGGCCACCCTGCTCTGCTCGTCAAGTTGAAGTAATGGGCGCTAGCGCGTATCCAGCTGCAATAGCGATGTGCTCGCTCGCACAGTCACCGTCACAGATCGCTTGAGTGCTACCAGTGCTCGTTGTATTTACTGACGCTGCCGGTAGATGGGCAGAGGACTCGGTTGGAGGAGATGAAAGTCGCCGCCAAGCGCCAAGAGCTTCGTCGCTTCTGCTGCTTTCGCTTTTTGCGAATGGGGCGTTTCCGTGCAAAATGGAAGTGTGGATCCGACTAAGTACGATATACACTTTCATTTTGGCGCGTCATTGTCCCAGGTATGCAAAAGAGCAGTATTCTCATCCAAAAAGGACAATTTTATAATGTATGCTCAAGAACGAGATGCTTTACGGGAGGGTTAGCTATACGCCAAATTCGGATAATCTCTTAATCGACTATGCATTTCTTGTATAGCATAAGAGTGTACTGGCTAGTACTGGACTTGCCTTCAGGTTCTTTTTACTTGTTCTTGACGTGCGAGGGCGCGACGAGGAAGATGTAGACGTTCTCTGCTGACGTTGTCTGCAGGAGACCGGGGCGCGCGCGTGCGCGCTTCTTGTTCACGACCAAGTGCCGCAGATCGTCAACCTACAGTTGCCAGTCAACACACAAAAGAATTGACGAAAGTTAGTTAGGAAGAGCCATTCAGCAAGAACATGGACATCCTGTAGAACAGATACTCACGATGGTCGGGTTGATGTTGAAGTAGTTGTGGCGGATTGAGTGAACGTTCTGGTCCATCCACGTCGTGTCGATCACGTCCATATCCAGGTACTGCAGCTCCGTCGTCTTGTCCAGGTCGCCCTTGACACGGTCGCGAATGCAATGTGCAGTGTCGACTGGTCCACGTCCTTCTGGCACGCGGTTGTACGCGTACGTAGTGACTCCGGGGAACTTGGCTTGCTGGTTGATCGACGCGATCGCAACGTCCATGTCAACCTCTGGCGTCAGATTCGATCCGACCCAGTTCATATATTCTGTCTCGGTGCGATCTCTCGTCTCGGTCTCGGTCGCGTCGCGGTGCACCATGGTACCACGTCTTCCGAGCGACAAGTTGAGAGGACCAAAAATCGTGCCTTTCGACAGAAACTCGAGGTAGAATAGCGCGCCGTCCATACTGTCTGCGTACAGTGTGATGTGCTCGCAGAATTGACGAGCAGTGTCGTAGCCTCCTCCATACTTGACGAACGCGTCGCGAGAGTAGTCGGGATTGCAGAATGTGAGCGTCGAAAGCTCCATCTTCGGTGAACCAAAGGCGTCAGGATGATTCACCATCTGTAGGCATACATCAACAGCACAAGGAAAGATAAGTACCTAGATCTTATAAACAACACGACATCGTTTCGTGATGAATCAACACACACACGAACCTTCAGGACGTCCTTCAGGAAGCCACCGTTTAAGCTGCTGAAGAAAATTCGAGCACCCATGGAGTGAGCAATGATGTTGAGCGTCGTGTAGCCTGCGTCGAGTAGACTTTGAAGGAAATCTCGGAAGTCCTTGGCAGTTTGCTCGCTCTCACTTCCGACTTTCTTGGCTACATAGACATCAAACATAAGACCACATCTCAACACACTTCCAAGAAAGAACTATAGAATGCAAACAGTATAAGATCAACAACGCACCTTCAAAGTACGCGAGAGCGCCACCGCTCGGCCAGCTGAACACGTACGGGTGAATAAACGACGGGAAATCGCCCAGCGCGAACAGCTGTGCAAGACGGTTCATGCCGTAATCGAGCGAGCAGTTGTAACCGTGGAGAAGCACCAGCGCTTCTTTGCGCACCGTCGAGACCTGGCGGTCGAAAACCGGACACGAGCTCTCGCGGAAGATTTTACGCTTCGACGACCGGCTTTTCGAGAGTTTCGCAGGCCTGTTCTTCTCCTCGTGACTGCTGCTGAACACCACGTCGTCGGCTGGCGTTCGCAAGATCGGCAAGCAATCGCTGGCGCTCTGCAGGGCATCTGGCGTATTCGAAGAGGTCAGGTGAGTGACCGACGGCAGAAAAGTGAAGAACCCTCCCGAGACGGAGCACTCGACGCTCGCGACACCCCAGTGGAGTCCCGTGCCCGAGTGCTTCGGCCAAAAGTTGATGGCGTCGGACTTCTGCTCGCTGCGGTTGTGGCAGAATCCAATGCGGATGTTCACGAACGAGTATCCGCTGCCGCTCTCGAAGCTTCGGAACGGGCCGATCGGCACCCCATTCTCCCACAGCCCTGTCAGCCGTTCTCCGTGATACGATGTGTCGGTCCACATACCGTACCCGTGCGGCTGGGCATTTGCGTTCAGTCCGCCGCAGTACTTGACAAAGTTGCGCTTCGAAGTGTAAAACCGGGCATTGGATCGGTACGTGATCGTGTTCGTCTGCGGTCCCAGTCGTGCCGTCCACCACCTGACACTGCTGATCTTGCTGTTGAGCACGAGCCACGGATAAGTGTAATGAGTGAAGAGGTACACGACAATGGTAAGCCCTTCCACCGCGATCAGTATCATCAGCACCACGTAGCGTGCGCTCGCCTCCGCATCCGAGATAGTGTCATCGAGCCAGAACAACGCATGCACATTCCCGGTGATCAAGTACGTGAGCATCTCTGCAATGATGATCCAGTAGATGAGCCACCGGATGATCAGCGCGACTTGGACGATGATGTAGATGACGAAGATGATGAGTACGGCGTAGAGAATGTCGCTAGAAGTGGTCGCTCCAGACGAGTCCGAAGTCAGCAGGGTGGATGTTGACCCTGGAAAATTACGGAAGTAAAGCACATGCACATACACGCGCATACGATGTAAGTTCAATGCTACCAATCAACCACATCGTCTAACAATGATTTCACACGTACCACTTTTGGAAACGGACAGCGTCGCAAGCACGAGCAAGATGTACAGCACCATGCACCACGTCACCAGCTGCATCCAAAACGAATACTGTCCGACACAGAGACACACACGCCACATGCCACACGAGTTAGCTCTTCTCCATACTATGGGTGCGGAGTACATGAAGTGAACATCCGCGTGGCTACCTTGATGTAGACGCCTCGATAGCGGCGCTGCAGTCGCCGTCCCGTCATGAAGCTGAACGCTCTACACACCGAAAAAGACAAGACATAGCCAGCACCCCATCAGCTGACTATCAATACACGCGTCAAAATCAAACATACTCACGCACCGCTCGTAGTTGAACTCTCGCCCAGCACCGAGCATCGCCATCTCATCATGCTCTTCCGACATGTCGCTTTCGCCACGCAGCAGGTTGCGAGACGCACCGGTCGTCGTTGACTGCTGCTGCGGCGGCGGCATCTGGTGGAGGCGTGCTTCTGCTGCGCTCTGCGGCGAGAGTGTCGCCATGAGGCTCTGCTTGAGGTCCATTGCCTTCTCCGCGTCGTCTGCGGATGAGCTCTTCCGCATCAAGCGCTTCCGCTCGCGCACCTCGCTTCGTTCCTGCCGTGCTTCTGTAATGATCAAGTGTGCGATTTGATGTCTCCTGCCCGTTGACAAAACTGCATCGATTGTGGATGTCGGCGTACTTTATCGGATAGAGACAGTAGTGTAATTTTTGCTACTCTCGATAAAATTCACTCTGTCACAAATCGGGGATGACTTGCTTCATTTGTGACATGTCATAAAATCCACTTTGTCACTAAAATGGGGATGCTTCGTTTCTTCCTTTCTTTTCGGCGGTTTCCTCATTTTGTTTGAATCCAAGACGAAGATGGCGGCGACGAGTGAGCAGAAAGCCCGCCGTGCTCGATGCGTCTCTTGCCTGTTTCTTTATTCGGCTCGCAGTCACTGCGGCGACTGAAAGGACAGAGAAGCCGCCGCGTCCGTATATTTAGTGCGAGGTGAACGCGCGCACACAGCAGCTGAAACGAAGAAACCCCACTTTACGTAGATCAGCAGGCGAACGAGCGAGCACGAGCGCCATCTTCTTTTCCATCGTCGTATTGCCTCTAGCGATCACCCCGCCGTGCGATTGCACCTCCGCTACCAGCTTGATTGGATCGGAGCTTGCCAGAGCAAGGACAGGCAGGCAGAGAAGGTGGCGGACGCACAACTAGGATCGCCTGTGTGAGATTGTCATCACGTGGATGTGGTAGCTGACTTTGCGACCCTCGGTTCAAGGATCCTTTTCTGTGAAAGACGTGTACGACTGTCTCCTGTTAGCTGGACAAGATGGCGATTCCGCAGCATTTCTTCCGGTTAGAGACCGAAGGGCTTACATCATCCACTGGGATTGTGCCCTCGGCAAGATCGAATACGTCGTCGACGCAGCCCAAGCCGAACCTCTTCTCCAGGATATTAGGATGGAACAGAGTACGCGGCTTACCAGGACAGGAGCTTGCGAATGCAGACCAGCTTGCAGCACAAGCATCACCCATCAAGAGCCGCGTCTTGTTCATCAACGATGTGCTGCGGACGCAAGAGTACGCGAGCTACATCCAGAAGAAGTACAACACTGACCCGTACCACTCAAATGTCGTGTGCACGTCCAAGTACACGATCTTCAATTTCCTCCCCAAGTCACTCTTTGAGCAGTTCCGCCGCATCGCGAACTTCTACTTCCTGATCATCTCGCTGCTGCAGTTGTGCACAAATTTGTCGCCAACGAATGAGTACTCGACAATTGGTCCTCTCGCAATCGTGCTCTTTGCGACAATGGTAAAAGAAATGATGGAAGACCGACTGCGGCATCAGCAAGACTACGTGGTGAATCACCAGAAAGTCGAGGTGCTCGGTGCGACAGCTGAGAACCAAACTGCAGACCAATCCAGTACTAAGGTGACCCAGCATCCCGCCCCGCTTGGTAGCAGTGGTGAATCTTCGCGCTCGCTATCATTTCAACCGGTTTTCTGGAAGAATCTGCGAGTCGGTCACGTGGTGAAGATCCATGACAAAGAGCAAATTCCTGCAGACGTCGTGCTGCTGTTTTCGAGCCATGAAGACGACGAAGCCATGTGCGAGACGTCCAGCTTGGACGGCGAGTCCAATTTAAAAGTGCGTCATTGCCTGAAGTGGAACCAAATCAACCCAGAAAGCGTGATGAGCTTCGGCGCAACTGTGAAATCTGAGATTCGATGTGAACTGCCGAACAAGCGCCTGTACAGCTTCGATGGCGTCTTGCGGATTTCGTATGCAAACGAGCAGGCAAAGCTTAATGCGACAGCGAAACTTGAAACGAAGAACTCGTCAGTGAAAGCTCAACGAGCGCCGCGTCATGTCCTCCCCGACATGGAAGAGATCCCTATCAACATCGAAAATGTCCTGCTGCGCGGAATGAAGTTGTGCAACACGAAATGGGTGATTGGCGTCGTCGTTGGAGCAGGAAACGACACGAAGTTGATCCAGAACATGAAAGCGATCCCTTCAAAATTTAGTCGTCTGGATCACACCGCCAATCGGTGTATTTTCCTGGTTTTCTCAGTGCTGTTCGGAGTATGCTGTATCAGCTCAATCCAAGCGCTCCTCTTCTCGCAGAAAGTTCACACGCGTCCTGGTTACACCACCGCGTTCCCGTACATCAAGCTCTATGGCGTCGCAGACATCTTGGAAGCGTGGGTCACCTACCTGATCCTGTACAACAACATGGTCCCGATCTCCCTGTACATCAGCCTGGAGGTAGTGAAATGGTACCAAGCTCGGCGAATTGAGAATGACCCAAAGATGCGATGCGTAGATAATGGGCATGGAGTGACCGCACGGACGTCGAACGTCAATGAAGACCTGGGTCAGATCAAGTACATATTCACGGACAAGACTGGTACGCTGACCAAGAACCAAATGCTGTTCAAGGTGTGCAGCATCGGAGGCATCATCTTCGACGGCAGCAACATGAACTTGCGAAGAATAGCCAAGGCAGCTGGTGGCGGACTGATGGAAACCGAGGCCCCCGCAAGATTCCCAGCTGGACCATCCTCGACTGCAAGCTCTGGCTCGAAGCATGCTTCGTCTGGCCGTGAAGGCTCAGAAGGCAGGAGAATCACGAAGCAGGCTTCGTTGTCCGAGAAAGATGTCCGGCCGTACTACCATCTCGTAAACATGATCAACAATCCGTCGCGGTACATGGGAAAGGAGCAACACTCACTGGAATTGGCGCGTCCGTTTTTCCGCTGTCTGCTCCTTTGTCATTCTGCTTCCGTGGCGATCGAGGAGAACGCGCGAGCAGCAGGACGAGGTGACGATCAATCGTCTAGCTCGACGAACCTGGGAAGTGATGGACACCCACTCCGCCACGTTGAGGGAATTAACTCGCTCAACGGCTCGCTGGAATCTGCTGATGCATTTGGGTGGAGTGGCGCGTCACTGTCTTCGAAGTACGAGCGCAAATACTTCGGATCGTCCCCCGACGAAGTCGCTCTTCTGAACGCAGCGATCGAGTTCAAGTGCATCTACGAAGAGCGTGACGGGGATTTGATTCACATAAAGTTGTTCGGGAAGTCGGAGACGTATCGCCTTCTTGCTCTCAATGAGTTCGACAGTACGAGAAAGTGTATGTCAGTCGTGGTGCAGCAAGTCCACTCGTATCCCGATGATGATGAGGATGCTGTTGATGCCACCCATGCTGATTACGACCCTGAGCGCGTGAAAAAGAGAAAGCAGCGAAGAAGACAGCAGTGCCAGAATTCGGCAACAGTCATGGAAGAAACCAAGGACAGATACACAGAGCTCGAAAGTGCAATATCGAAGGACGGCGAACCTGTGCATCATCGAGACGAAAGCCACAATCCAAATGATTCGAATGAAGACGAAATCCTCGTTTTCTCCAAGGGCGCCGACACGGTCATGTTCGCGAATGCAGCAAACGCTCAAGACATCAGTAAGCTGGGGCTGCACGTGCACTATTTTGCAGCGATGGCGCTTCGGACGTTGCTCTTGGGCTTCAAAACTTTGTCCAAGACCGAGTACCTCGCATGGAAGAGCGAGTACAACATGGCGAGGAAATCGCTCTCAGATCGGGAACACTTGTGTCTCGAGGTGGCAAAGACGATAGAAAAATCGATCTACCTTTTGGGAGCGACTGGAGTCGAAGACTTGCTGCAAGACGGAGTGAAAGAGTGCATCGATCAGCTGTGCCAGGCCGGTGTGAACATCTGGATGCTCACTGGGGACAAAGACGAGACTGCGATATCGGTTGGACACATGTGCGGCTTGATCGGTGAAAAGAGCAAGATGATCATTATCAAGGGCAAGAGCAAGCAAGACTGTCTCGACGAAATCGCAAACGCGAGACGCAAGTTGAAGCGAGAAGGCGTCTGGGTCCCTGGAGTGGCAACACGGAACATGTCGCTGGTGATCAACGGCGAAGCGCTCGAGTTCCTGCTGGCTGATGTGCTCACGCTGCCTCAAGTGACGGTGAAATCTTCTCATTCTTCTCTTCCTAGTCAGAGCGAAAAGATTCGCGCGGCCGCACTGGATGGATTTACAGATGATCGTGATGGAGGCAATCTCGGAGGCCTTCATTTTCTTTCAAGCGAGTCGGCTTCAATGAAATCAGCTGGAAGCCTCCCCATTCAACTTCCGACCCACCACGATCAGCATCTGCCGTCGCCTGTGAATCGCAACCATCGTGTCTCGTCTCGTCATGGTTCAACGCAACCTTCGATGGCAGACAACAGTGTGGTGTTCCCATCCCACCAGCTTTTCATGGAGCTGGCTACGCAATGCACTTCCGTCATCGCGTGTCGCTTGAGTCCGATGCAGAAGGCGCAAGTGGTTGGGCTGATGAAGTCTGCTCCAGGTTCTCCGCTTACGCTCGCTGTCGGGGATGGTGGAAACGATGTGAGCATGATCCAAGAAGCTCATGTCGGAATCGGAATCTACGGCCACGAGGGTATGCAAGCTGTGCGCGCGGCTGATTTCGCGATTGCGACGTTCCGGAATTTGTCTCGGTTACTTCTCGTGCATGGGCGCTGGAACCATCGCCGCGTCGCCCGCGTCATCCTGTTCTCATTCTACAAGAACATGGCGCTGATCATGACGCTGTTCATCTATTCTTTTCGCAACGCGTACTCGGGACAAACATTGTACGAGTCGTACTTGATGGTGGGATGGAACGTCTTTTATACGCTACTGCCGATCTTCGTGCTGGGAATCGCAGATGAAGATATCCGAGACTCGACAGTTTTGCAGCACCCGTACGTCTACCGAAGCTCCCTCAAGCGAAGCGAGCTAAGCACCAAGAAACTGGCCATCTGGGTACTGAATGCAGTTATGCACTCGTTCCTTGTGTACTTCTTCACAATGAGCGCGCTGAGTGGAATCTCGTCAACTAAGGGGTACGCGAATGGCTTGTTCACGGATGGCACGGCGGTGTATGGCGCGTTAGTGATCACGGTGACATTGAGAGCGAGCATCGCAATGCAACGTCTGCATCGTTGGGGGCGCTTCCACTACTTCTCTCTTTTCGGCGGCTTCACAGCGTTTCTCATTTTCGTCGTGGTGTACTCGCGGGCGTACAGCATCTTCTCAACGTTCGACGTGTTTCGAGACTTTTACGGTATTGCAAGCATGCTGTTCTCCGATACGTCGTACTGGATGCTGATCTTCTTCACGTCGGTCGCATCTATCTCGCCGGATTATGCGATCATGTATCTGAAGCAGATGTACTTGCCTTCTGGTAACGACATCATCCAGGAGATCGACAGCGGACTTGGACACCCCGATGCATTTTTTGACCAAGCCGATTTCTCGATTGCGAACCTGCGGACGACAAAGTTTGCCGAGGCGCCATCGTCAAGCCGCTTTGAAGACCAAATTCAGGGCGCTTCGTCTCCTCCAGGACGCACGGATCTGACGGCGTCGCTCTTGGATGGAGAATGGAGCCAGAAGTTTCGTGATTTTGATCGGCCGACCGAGCACGACGAGCTTTCCAAGCAGCTGATCGCATTGCAGCGCGAACTTGCCCAGGACGTTGGACTTCCGGACCCGATTCTGAGAGAAGATGACGCTCAAACCTCGCGAGCATTAAATGTTCAGCCGAGCGTCCACCCGCTCACTCTCGAATTCATGGGTGAAGAGCACTTGACACTGGAGAACGAGTATGAGCTCACTTTCGCCTTGCGAGAGCGAGCGCGTGTAATTCTCTGTTTGAAGATCCTGGCGTTCGTGATCCCGCTGTACGCAGTCTACGAGTACTTCATAGAAGGCGAGGACTCGTACATATGGATCCGTGTTGGCTACTTCATTTGCGACGTGGTCTACATGCGCGTTGCGCGGACAAAGTTCTTCGTTGAGTACTACCAGAGTGCGATTCTTGTTCCGTTCTGCGCAATCGGCATGGCGCTTACGCTCACAATTTCCGACACGGGTAAATTTGCGGCAGCCCTGTACCCGATTGTGCTCTTCGTGGTGCTTCGAGTGAAGTTTTTGTTCGCGCTGATCCTGTCGATCTACAACTTCGCGTTCTACCTGCTCGCGGACAAAGTGGGCATCAAGAAGGAGAGCAGTCAAGACGTCTCGGACTTGCTGCTGTTTGCGCTGTACTTAGCGTTCGTGATCACATTCGGTGCCTACTCGTGCTACTCGTTGCAGATCACGATGAGACGCGACTTCCTACAGAGTCGTACGCTGCTGATCGAGCAGAAGCGCTCGACCCAGATCCTGAAGAACATGCTCCCCGAGCACATTGTGCAGAGAATGCAGAAAGGCGATACGCTTATCAGTGAAGATGAGAAGGATGTGACGATCCTGTTCTGCGACATCGCCGACTTTTCGTCGTTCGTGAACCGGTTCGGGCCAACCGAAGTGGTATCGCTGCTTGATCGCGTCTACTCACTCTTTGATCAAATCTGCCAGAAGCACGGCGTCCGGAAGATGGAGACGGTCGGGAAGACGTACATGGCCTGCGCAGGACTGCAAGGCAAAGACCGCGGCAAAGAAGCAGCTCTTCGTGCTGTGTCCATGGCGATCGACATGCTGAGCTTCTTGGACAAGTGCCGAGCGTCAAATGGCAATGGTATCAAACTTCGCATTGGCATTCACTCCGGGCGGGTCGTGAGTGGCCTCGTTGGTATGAAGAAGCAGCAATTTTCCCTGTTCGGAGACACGGTCAACACAGCATCCCGAATGCAGTCGACTGGTATTACAGGCTGCTGCCAGATCTCACAGGTCACGTACAAGAAGCTCGCTGGTCACTTCCGATTTGAGGAGCGGCAAATAGAGGTAAAAGGGAAAGGATCGATGACGACGTACATGGTCGGTGAGCCGTTAAGTGACCTAGCACGGACGGCCGTGCTTGGGCAGCTGGAGCACATCATGAAGCGAGAGTCACTCATCATCTCGGAACACAACGTTCGCAAAGTGTTCGAGCCGGACTTCCTGAGCGTGACACGGAACAAGATCGTTCAGAAAGCGAAGAAGCGCTGGGCGAAGTACGATCCGTTTCGAATACTGTTTGGAGCGCCACTGTCGACGCAGTTCGACGGACAAGCCGGTGGGAGCTCGAGTGCGGAAGTCGACATGCTCTCCGAGATCAGCCCGATGCTGCTGTACTTCAAGGAGGAGGACATGGAGCAAAAGTTTCTAGAGAGTACTCTGTGTGATAGAGTCGAGGGCGCGCGAAAAACTCTCGTTCTGCTGGCGGTGTACGCGACTTTCACGTGTCTGCGCGATCTCACACTCGAGCTTTTGCAAAAGGCATACGCAGGTAGCAAGATCTCGCCTTCGACGTACGTCGTGATCTTGCTGATTCGAAGCCTGTATGCCATTCTGACCGTGTTTTTGGGTCGACGAGCACGTCTCGAGTTTCCAGACTATTCCGAGTTCAAGCTGCGCAACGTGCTTGTTGGGGTCTATCTGATCGGCGTGGTCGCGTTTACAGTCAGTGAGGCAATGCTCTGGCGCTTGAACTACGTGATGGACATCGACACGTCGCCTCGCTACGTGAACTTGTGTCTCGACACCGTGCTTGCGATGTTCGTCGTGTCCAACGGGGGCTCGATCCTGCATCGCCACACCGTGACGTTCAACCTCCTGACGCTTGTGGTTGTCGGAGGAGTGAGTTTGTTCAACCTGGACGTCTTCGAGCAAGACGCGAAGCAGTTCAACTCGAAATTCAAGACCAGCTACCCGCTGGTGCTCACGGGTCTCTCGGTGATCACGAACTTCATCGCGTCGCAGAGCGTTGAGTTTTTCACACGGCGTCAGATCTGGCTCAAGACGCGCACACAGATCGAGACGATGAACGCTGACCGCCTGCTGTATCAGATGCTTCCGGCCGCCGTCGTGATGCGCCTGAAGGAGGGCGAGATGGTCTGTGACCAACACCAGCAAGTGGGGATCCTCTTCTCCGACATCAAGGGGTTCACATCGATCGCGTCACAGGCTGACACGGCACAAGTGGTGAACATTCTAGCGTCGCTCTTCTGCGCCTTTGACAAGCTTACGGAGAAGCACGGTGTATTCAAGATGCAGACGATCGGCGACGCGTACGTGATTGTCTCTGGCCTGCCGTACGTAGACATGAGCCTTGGGCCCGTCATGGGAGCAACGGGTGTGGGAGCGAACGGTATTGGACCCGCGCGTGGAACCAGCAGCCGTGTGCTCCCGCTTGGAACAATTGACCAAGGTCAGGCATCCACGGAGCGCAACACACAGGGCGCGCTGGCCCGCAGGAGCACGCTGAAGCACAAGTTCCAGATGCACATCCGCAGCCACATCCGCGACTTGCTGTCCATGGCGCGCGACATGCACAAGGAGGTGCGCAAGGTGCAGGACCCGAACACAGGCGAGCGACTGCAGATGCGCATCGGTATCCACATCGGCAACATCATCGGCGGCGTCATCGGCACGACAACCTTGCGGTACGACATGTGGGGTCCGGACGCGCTGACGGCGAACGAGCTCGAGTCAAACGGTGTCCCGGAGAAGACTTTGGTGAGCCCAATAGTGATGGAGGTCGTCAAGGGCATGCCTGACATTAAGTGCACGTTCCACAAGAAGGCGGCGTTTACGAACGTGAGCCTCATGGACACGTACCTCGTGGATTTTGTCGAGCCACCCGATTCCACCGACGGGAACAACTCTGGCAGCGCCATGGGACTGCTGGGAAGTGTCAACGGCGACGGTGAAGCCGAGTCGCCCAAGAGCGTGAGCTCCATCGCGCTGCCAGATGAGCTCGCAGCTGCTCGTCCAGGGTCGGGCAAGTCCACGGGCTCAGCAAATGCATCTGGAGTTCGGGCATCGCTGTCCCAACAACCGAGCAGTCGGTCAGTGGTCGGCGGACTTTCAGTTAAGCCGACCACACCATCCATCGCTGCGTCGGGCGTCAATCCGACGGGCAGCAGCATGCGGCTACTCGGCGGTGGTCCATCAGTGGGACTCCAGGACCGGAAGGAAACGAGCCCTCTGTCTCGAACACCCAGCATCAACGTCGAGCGTGCCTCACGTCACAACACGCTCAACACCGTCGACGACGTCTAGGATCGAGAGCGACAGAAGACCAAGCATGCAAGAAGAATAAGAACATCCGGTACGTTTCTATCAATTTCAATAGACTGTAAGTTATTTTATAAGTTGGCTGTGCTCCACTCAGTCCTGGATGTAGGGGAACGACTGGAAGTCGCGGTAGATGAGCTCACCCTTGGCGTTGAAGTGCGCCGCACGGTAACACCGCTCGCAGAAAAACATCGGGTCCGAGATGCCCAGGCGGTCGCCATAACAGATGTACTTGGCGCTGTACTGCTGGCAGATAAAGCAGTTGCGCAGCGAGCGGAAGTGTGGGTTCGGCAGCCGCATGGGAAACGCACCATCAGAGGATTGGCTCGTGGCGTCGAATTCGTGCGGCAGCCGTGCGTCGCGAATACGAAGCAGGTGCTCGCACTCGCCCTGGTGAACGTACACGCCCGGGAGGTCCACTTTGAGCGCCAGGTCGCGGAAGCATGTGGTCTCCATGGGCAACGACGCGCTTGCATACTCTCTAGATTCGCCCAGGTACTTGACGCCGCGTGAGCCCGGCGCCTTGAAGATCCACTCGCGGATCTTGTCAGCGTAGTCAATGTTGTCCGGATGCCGGTAGTCCGCGTAAAATTTGGAGTCAAAGTACACGAGCTTCGAGCTCTTGTCGTGGTCACCCAGTCGCTGATCATACGCGCACACGACAAGGTCAATCACGTCTGCAAGCGTCTGCGACTCGCGCACCAGGAACGACTGTGTCTTGGACGGCTCCTTGCTCGGGTGCAGCACGTCGAGCCAGATCACGAGCTCCTCGTTCTCAACGGCTGTCGTGTCGCCTTGCGATGGACCTTCAGCATCGCCGCGCGAGATCATAAAGTTGCTTATCCGCACGTTGTGCGTCAGATTCACCGCGCCGTTCGCCTCATTCCCAGTCTCGTCGCCACCGTCCTCTTCATTATCATCACCGTCATCCTCGTCACCATCGCCATTCTTCCTCGACTTGCGTGAGAACATCGGTGGCGCAGGTCTCGCGAACTCAAAGCACAAGTCGGTCTTCGTGTCGCCCAGCGACCGCTTCTGCACCAATGCACGCGCCTTGGGCGTGTACATGCTCGTAAAAGTCTGCAGCCGCGCACTGGGCACGCGCTCCTGTCGCAGTCGCTCGAGTGCCGGGAGTGCGTGGAAGATCTTCTGCATTTTCTGCAGGTGCTTGCGGCGCTTGCTCTTCTCGCGCTTCTTCTCTTTGCGAGCAGCTCGCTCTGCGGCTCTTTGGTGACGCCTGGCGATCTCTCGGTCGCGTCGAGTGTCGTCGTCATCGTCACCTGCCACCGCAGCCGCGTCACCATATTGGTCTTGTTGCTGTTCACCAGGCAGCTCGTTGTCTTCGTCGCTGTCCTCGTCGCCATTGTCGTTCTGATACAAGATCCAGCTCACGATCGCGCGGTACTTCTTCAGGCGCTCCATATACGAGAGCGCTGACTCGACCGAGACGGGTTCGAACTCGTTCCAGCGCTGCAGCGCGCTGTAGATCGCCACATCCACCGCCTTCTCCAGCGGTGGCAACACCAGGTCGTCCACACTGATGTCCACATCGCCATTTAGGGTATTACCCACGTCATCGACTTTGTTGCCGTTGTTGCTGCTACTGCCGGAGGCGAGCAGCGGCGGGAAGAGCGCGGCGAATGCGCGGCGGCGGCTGTTGCTCGTGGTGGAGCTGCTCATTATGCTTTTGTGCTTCTTGGCGCCGTTTTCTGGTGAACGTGCCATCAGGTGGACCACACTGATACTTTAACACTGATGATACTTCAGTACCAACACGCCCACTTGATACTTGAGTATCAGATCCAGAATTGTAAACAACTGTATTTTAGACACTTTACGATGTACAAGTATACTTGTGACTTTCACTTACAATTTGCAGCATGCCAAAGGTCGCAAATCACTTTCGACCACCTCATTCGTTCATTGCGGTCAGCGCTACGAATACAGACAGCAGCAGCAGTGGCGACTCGCTAAACGCACTAGATCCACTCTCCAGCAACCTCTCGTCGACTTCCGACCACGGGAGCCAGGACTTTACCAGTGAATCGTACTGGTAAAGTCACGTAGTCCTACAACAACAACTGGGAGAAGAGCGGCTGGAACTACTTCAAGGAGACCGCTTCGGCTCATAATATATCGCTCAAGGGCTTCGAAGACGCGTGCTTCGCGAAGGGCGGCACGACCTTTGTTTAGTGGCTGAAAGGAGAAGCGTGCGATCTCCAGTCAGCTACACCCTCAAATCCCACCTGATGATTAAGGAAACAAATCGCAAGTGATTGGGCCAACAAGCGATGCGCTGTCATCATAACAGGAGTCCACATGACGTCGACAAGAAGCACGAAGTTGTCAACTAGAAGCGTGACAAATCGCTGTATTTTCAACAGCGCAGGAGGTCAAAAACAACAACTCGAATTCCTTGGTTTGACCCGCCTCTAAAAATAAAAAATCACCAAAATAAAATATCAGCTCAAAAATATTTTTTAAGCCAAATTCCAGCCACGCAATAAAAAGCTGATTTATTTGCTGGCCTTTCTGAACGTCACACCGTAGGTTCACCACCCAAAACAGTCTCACTTGGCATTCCTCAATCCGCCCGCTTCCGAATCACAGTGGTCAGCGCACCAGCTCAGGTGCTCGCAATTAGCGCTCTGAGCCTCGCTGTTACCACCGAGCAAGCGCTGGCAGCCACCACACCGACGCCTACGGTGACCACGCAGACGGGCTACTTCAAGGCCCAGACCCACGCGTGCACGGACTTCTCCACGACCAACTGAGACGATGTCAAGTATGCGTGCGCCTGGAAGCACACTGTCGACGGCCAAAGCTACTCAAACGTCTTCATCCAGCGTTATGACGGTAGCTTTGACAAGTCATGCTTCTGCGTCGACGGGCTCTCGATCTACGACCCGTGGGGCTCACGCTGGACTTGGTCCGAAGGCATCGAGGTAACGTGCTACTCGTGCGACACCAAGCTCGCGGCAGACCTGCGCAAGCTCTTTGATCCAGTCAACTGTCACAACTCACCACTGATTTGGGTGGACACGACCGAGGGCTCGCGGCCGTCGGGCTCGGGCGCCTCTCAACCACCAGCACTCTTGTAAGCTCTCACTGTAGTTAGGAAACGGTGGCACATGCAGAGAATTACAGGACTACGAAATCGAATAAATGCTAGAGGAGGAAGATATTGTTTAGAGTGCTCCAGCCAGAACAGAGTACCTACAGTCCCTCGCTGACGATAGCATATATAAATGTTATGAATTTCTCCGTTTTTTTGTTAGCAGCGCATTTTCAAGTGGGTCCGCCGCACCGTGTTTATTCTTCTGTTGATCCCCACGGGCAGACTTATCGCCTTGCACTATTGCCAACAGGTTGCTCTTAGACTCGCTTAGCGCCACCCACCGCGAATTGCGAGCACCCGGTAGCACTTGCAGCTGCAAAAAGAAATTATTAGTGATGAGCCAATCAACAACCTGACGGAGTACTCGGCGTTTCTCTTGGACCTCAGAGCGACGCGCAGCGCAACTTCCCACTACCAAAGCTCTGCTCATTCAACTGAAAGCCTCGATAAGTGCAACCTCATATCATAGGCAACCTGCTGCGTAAGACAGACGTTGACAAACATAATTCTCAACTCGAACGCTGGATGGTGAAAATTTGTCGTAGTCGACCCTTCGACTCCACTCTTCCCAGCGACAGCTTTAGACACCACGAGCCACCTGGCTAACGCCACAGTCGGCCGCTTTCCTCCTTCCGATCATCAACTACTGTAGCGCCATGGCGAGTGTCAACTAGTATTTTTGTTCAGTTTGGATGGACAATGTGTTGCCGATGTGAGCCAAGTGGACGGGATGTGTGCGTTGATGACAGGAAATATGAAATCGGTTGCTTCATCCGCACGGCGAACTATCAGCACACGAAGTGAAGTTTGCGTGCTCACTCGGAGAGGAGGATGTTCCTGATTTCTCAAATACCTGTCATCAGCGCACACTCCGACTTCTCATTTTCCAAGATTCCCTCTTTAGTCAACATGGTCCGCACAAGTCAAGTCGGTATCATCGACGCGCTCAGCCTCGCCGCCGCTGGGACCGCCACCACGAATACCGCTGGGCAGGGAGTCTCCGGCTGCGACAGATTTGGTTCCTACGACTGGGACAGCGTCAAGTTCGCGTGCACGAGGGAACGCCAAAAGTGGAGACGAGCTCGCGCGCTCCGGATGACCCAGCCATGGACCTACTACAGCATCTTCATCGAGCACTACGGCGGGTGGATGTTTCATTCCAAAGGACTCACGATGGAGGTTTTTGGATCACGGCGGCGGCGTGAAGTGCTACTGCCTTCCGAGCTCCAACACGGAGCGCCTTGTCAATGCGTTCGGTGCGTACAGCTGTAGCTAACAATGACGATGCGAATCGAGGGCCGCAAGCATGTGCTTCGAATGAATTTAGGAGGCGAGACGTTGCTGAGCGAATACGCCGCTGTCATCCTCTAAGGGATTTGGCATTCGTATTCAAGACAAAATACAGTTGCCCGAATAACCTTTGAGCTGTAATACACTCCCTCCGTTCACATACCTTCTGCTTTTAAAGAGCTGCGCAACCTCCGCGGAAAGGGTTGACGGTTATTGGAACATGAACACGGCTTTGGTGAGCTCGAATGGCAGGCCATTATTGCTGCGTATGTAGAGAGCTTGGTGGATGGAGAAGCTGTGCTTGTGGCTTTGCGAGGAAATCGGGAAGTGAGAACGTCAAGTGGGCAGAAGTTAAGGAAACGGTGATGCACACTCTTCAGGACGACCGCTACAGATTTGAATGTAATTTGCAACTTTGTAAAGCGCTGGGTTCTCGAAGCAAGACGACGAGGAGCGCATGCCACCAAACTCCAGGCGTTATCGCTACTAGTATTTACACGTCAACGTATGTGATTCCTCTGAACTTCACTTTTATTCATGCGCATATGTCTGTGGCGGTAAGGCTTCATGGCTCATTTTCTCTGCTAGTTGTGAAACGTGCTGAGCCGTTCGACTCACTGTTATTGTTGTAGGATCGCGAGGCTTTGGCAAACCGAAAATGGCAGAAGGAGGCCGAGTCGCACTGCTTCACTATCTTCTTCAGCTGCGCCCTTCGAGGAGGTTGGCACCGGTGAGCGCGTTGCAACTCTTAGTGCGCGTGTCGCAGCTCGCGCTCTGGTACTTGGTGTCAGGCTGCTTGGCGCACGTGGCACTGTCAAAGAGCTTTGCTATCTCGGCTGCGGTGGTGGTGGCAGCGGACGGCGTCTTGCCATTTCTCACGTAACACTTGAGCTTCCGGTCGTCGTCACTGTTTTGTTTCTCGTTCGACTCCACTTGGATCCACGCGTCACGCTCGATCCAGAAGCGGTACGACTCGAGAATGCCGTCCTCGCACTTGCACTCGTAGACGAAGCTACCATCCGAGCGGCGGAAGAAGAGGTCGATGCCCTGCCAACCGGCGTCCCACTCGCACGCGTGGGTGAACTCGTCCCACTTTTTGAGCGTCATGTACTCGCACTCCTGACTGCCACTGGTGAAGAACCCGCGCAGCTTCTTTTCATCGAGCGACGGTGGATGTGCAAGTGCTCCAGCGATAATGAACAGTGGAAGCAGCAGGATCCAGTTGCGCATGGCACTTCGCTGGAAATGGGGTCAAGAGATTGCTTGGCTTGTGTAGGAGAGTGCGAATCCGAGTGAGTGCTCAAGGCAGGTGGCCCGTTCTGCAAGACGTACTTTCCCGAAAGTTCATTTCGAATGGGTACACAAACACACACTCTCCTTGAAGCTTGCGCAGCGAATGAACCCATTTCTGCTATAATAAGCCATTCACTGATGGAGAAATGACACACCATCTCGATGGTAACTTGGTTGATGAACAAAGTTCGAGATCACATTCATGATTTACTTTCGTTTCCACAAGACTCTTGGTAGAGACGTCGGTTGATGCAGGCTACTATTGGCGGCTTGCTCACTCGCGCTTCATCCAGAGGGAGTAAAGTTTCTGTTAAAATAAGGATGGTCTGTCAGTTCTGGACGTGATGGCCAGGGCTTTCGTCGGCGTGGTCAATCTAGTACTCTTCGCCGAACTCCTCGTCCTCGCCTTCGCCGTCCGCAGTCTCGGCGCTGAC
>JAASGO010000325.1:0-28960 GCA_023334245.1 Globisporangium cederbergense
ACCTCGGCTGAGCAGAGTGGGTCACGCTCAACGCATTGGCCACCCGCTGTTTAGTGAAGTTGGGTCGCATTGTGAGCACGAGGATGACTATAAGCACCATGTCGAAGGTATTGGAGCGGTGGGTGCGTCGCGCCATCTCTCTTGTTCTTGCTGCTGTCGTAACGCGGAGCTGCTTTTAAAATGAGATCCTCCTTTTCCAAGAGAAGCAAACGGCACAATCGGAAACCTGTGAAAATGAATGAGATTTTGTCTCGTCTTTGATCCGAACGCGATTTTGGTCGCTTTTGCTGTTTGAGCAGAACACCTGTGAGATTTTATGCTCATTTTTGAAAGATAAGAATGAGAAGAGGGAGTTTTATGCAAACGAAGCACTTCTTTTTTCCCTTCTTGACTTTCACAAAGTATGCCATACAAATACTGGTATGCGCAACAGAAGCTCGAATTTTGGCGCTATATTTGTGTACTGTATACAGAGAACAAGAGAAAAAATATTTTTTTTAGAAAACACTTTCTTCTTTAAACTTTTTGAAAAAAGAACTTCCTCCTGTTTACAAATGCAAGATAAAAGGACCTTTCATATGATTGGCTAATATAAAATTTGCACTATTTCATTGGAAAAAAATTGACCAAAACGATGAAACAAAGCAAAATATTTTGATAAAAAATATTTTGTTTAGATTGTGACGCGCTTGCGTCACCCAATTATTTTCTGTAAGTAGTGCAGTATGAAGCAGAGTTCGTGACTCTGCTACAGTAGTATACACCTCCAAACATGATGCTATTATGTATGGGAGTCTTGTATGCTGGTATAATATTTGTATTTGCTCGGCATTCTAGGCCTCTACAACAAAGTGTACTCTTCAAAATAATATATACCAAGCAAGCACTAATTGCGTGAAGCTCTTTGATTTGGTGGCATTTGTAAACAAGTTGAACCTGCAAATCCGCAAAAGCGCCAAGTCTCGTCACCTTCCCATTCGACGATCTGCGGGCTCAAGCGCAAGTTACGACACAAGCAACTCACAGCAATGGCAGGCGGACGCAAATACGTCATCGGCGGCAACTGGAAATGCGTACGTAGTAGCGCATGTCATGAACTATGTAGGTGTGTGTGTGTTGACGTTTCCACCGTGTGATGATGACGACGATACCTTCTGTAGAACGGCACGAAGCAGTCGGTGCGCGACCTGATTGACGTGCTCAACAAGAGCGAGATTAACTCGTCGCAGGTGGAGGTGATCGTAGCGCCGCCGGCGTTGCACCTGCAGCTCACGCAGGAGCTCATCCAGAAGAACATCAGCGTGAGCGCGCAGAATGTGAGCCTCACGGGCTTTGGCGCGTACACGGGCGAGATCGCCGCCGAGCAGCTGCTTGGTAAGCTTCGAGGCCGCATCAGCCTGAACATGACGTAAACAGGTGTTATGGGCATGAGTTGTACGAATACTGACGGTTGTCTCCTCATGTGTGGATTGCGTTATAGACTTTGGCCTCACGTGGACGCTAACGGGCCACTCGGAGCGCCGCGCATACTACGGCGAGACCGACGAGATCGTCGCGAAGAAGACCAAGCGCGCGCTCGACCTCGGGCTCAAGGTGATCTTCTGTATCGGCGAGACGCTGGAGCAGCGCAAGGGCGGCCAGACGCTCGAAGTGCTCAAGCGCCAGACCCAGGCGCTCGCGGGCATCATCAGCGAGAAGGACTGGGAGCGCGTCGTCATCGCGTACGAGCCCGTGTGGGCGATCGGTACGGGCGTCGTGGCCACGCCAGCGCAAGCTCAGGAGGCGCACAAGAACCTCCGTGAGTGGATCGGGGCGCATGTGTCGGCAGTCGTGGCTCCGAACGTCCGCATCATCTACGGCGGCTCGGTGAACGGCGCCAACTGTGCGGAGCTCATTGCGCTGGAGGACGTCGACGGCTTCCTTGTCGGTGGCGCGTCGCTTAAACCAGAGTTCAACACGATCATTCGGAGCGCGTTGTAAGAAAGCAGAGCGGAAGGTAGGTGAGACGGACACGAGACGAACTGGGCATAGTCAAGATCCTGTCTGGGTGGAACCCTTCGTCATTTCACGTAAAGTACATGCATGCCTATTTGCTCGTGTGTATCCATGTGTGAGCGGTTTGTCTCTTTCTGTTCCTCTTCAAGCAATCAGGCGGCTGAATGCTTCGTGCCTGGGAACCATAGGATCTTAAGTCGAGACGTCGTCGAGATCTGGTAGATGAACTGCTCCTTGTTAAGCAGCTGGTACAGACGAGCCTTGTGAGCCTTGGCAGCCGCTTCCTTCCCTTCCGTGAGTGGCCCTTGCGGGAACAGCTTGGCGTGCTGCTTGAGGGCTTTTGCCAGAGCGGGGTACTTGACGCGGAAGAGCTGGGCAATGGTCGCGATCTTGATCAGGAGGTCGAACCGGAGGAACACCGCTAGATGCAGCACGTCTTTAGAGATACGCACTCGCTCTATGCTAATCCTGTGGCGGTGTTTGCATTTTACTAGATTGCTGACGTGGTCAAGGATCTTCAGGTGCGCCTTGGTCCCGGGCTTCGACTTCTAACCGACCGAAGAGAAAGTGAGAAGTCGGCGTGGCCCTCCGGCATCAAGATCCCAGAGCTGCGCCGCGCGAGAGTTGATGTGCAGGTTTCTCCTCAGATGATGCACCAGAAGTTCTTTATCGTAGACGGCGAAACGATGGTCACGGGTGCGTATTTGTTCTTGTGTTGGATCTACTCAGTGTGGAGTCTTGTTTGTAATTGTGTGCTTGTTGTCTTACGCAGAGGTTTACGTGTTCGAAGGCGCCGAGACTTGGTTCGTGCGCGACGGCCAACGACGATTTGAGGGTCTTGGCGAGAGTCCAACACCATGCCAGAGCTGATCAGGTGAGCCTGGTGTGGTGCACATGTCAGTGTGGCCCACATTCCGCAATTGGTGCGTGGGTAGGTACTGTATAATTAGCCTCGCTCTTCTGTTTCTGTGTGCATGAGCGTGAGCAATATGCTGCAGACTCACAGCGGACGCTCACTCAGCCTGACGCCTCGCACGCTGTGGGAAGCAAGTGATCCTCAGAAGCGTGAAGCCACCAGCCAGCGACCGCCTGCGTAGCCAAGTGTTCGGTGACCAGAGCACCTCGTCCAGACAGCAGTACCGACGATCCACCATGGAGCCGGCGACCCGCAGACCTAAGAAGAAGGAGAAACGTGTGCGCATCAACATGACGCTCTGTAAGTACGAGGTCGTGCGCAAAATCGCGCGCGACCGTGGGTGGCAGATGATCACAGACGAGAACGACAAGGCCGGCATCGCGTCCTGCAACCTGCACTGGATCGACGTGCCTGACTTCGTCAACACGTTCAAGATCCTGCTGCCGTACCAGAAGGTGAACCATTTTCCAGGCATGTCCAACCTTGCGCGCAAGTCCAAGCTCGCGCGCAACTTTGAGCGCATGAAGAAACTATTCCCGGATGAGTATGACTTTTGCCCCAAGACGTGGATCCTGCCGTTCGACTTCCACGACTTCCAGACGTACTTCAACGCTGACGGCATGAGCCAGAAGACCTTCATCGTCAAGCCCGATCACTCGTGCCAGGGAAGAGGCGTCTTCCTCACGCGCAACCTGAGCCAGATCAACCGTGCGGACGTGCTCGTGGCGCAACAGTACATCGCACGGCCGCTGCTGATCGCCGGTAAGAAGTTCGACCTGCGCATCTACGTGCTCGTCACGTCCTGCACGCCGCTGCGTGTGTATCTGTTCAAGGACGGACTTGTGCGCATGTGCACCGCGGACTATGTGACACCGAACGCCGACAACTTGGAGCAGCGCTTCATGCACCTGACCAACTACGCCGTGAACAAGCACGCCAACAACTTCGAAACCAACAAGAACGCGGCCGAGGACGGTAACGGGAGCAAGCGCTCGCTGCGCTGGTTCTTTTCGTGGCTCAAGGAATCCTACGAGGAGCAGCGCGTGGATGCGCTCTGGGACAAGATCGGCGACATCTGCCTCAAGTCCATCCTCGCTGTGCAGCCGCTGCTCGCGCAGGAGTATCGCTCAACCTTTGCAAAGAACCTGCGCAAGTCCTCCTGCGTCTCGGCCTCGCCTGCGGGTCCTATTTCACACCAGCTGCACGGTGGGGGTGGTGATCCGACTCGACCTGCTAGCGCGAATGAGGCAACCACTAGCAGTAGCAACAGTGCTTCGACAGACTCGTCCTCGTCATCTTCGTCGTTCTCAATCCTCGGCATGGACGTGCTCGTGGACGAGAGTCTCCGGCCGTGGCTGCTCGAAGTGAACCACCTGCCGAGCTTCGGTTGCGACTCACCGCTCGACTGGAACATCAAGGAGCGGCTCATATCGCAGACCTTCGACATCCTCAAGATCTCGGCCGACGACAAGGACCACTACGACGCTGAGCAAGCGCGCTCCACGCAGGTGCGGCTCTACGGCGCGTCGGCCACCAGCAGCAATAGTCTTAATGACAACCAGCTCCCAGAGATCCGCTCGTCTTCGTCTTCAGCAGGAGCCAAGCAGGAGCATCCTGAACAGAATCTTGGTGCTGAGGGCTCGCCGAAGAAACGGGACAGACGTAGTGGTGGTGAAGCTGCTCAAGAATACCAAGTGCTCAGCACAGAGGATCTGCGCTTCGCTCTCACTGGTTATTACAAGGAATTCAACCCCGAGCGACTCAAAGACTTGGACAAGATTGTCACCAAGTACGGCAACACCCAGGAGGAGCTGAACCGCAACCTGCTGCAAAAGTACGGCAAGCCCATCAGCGACTTCGCTTCGAGTGCTGGTAATACTGTTGGGCTAGAGATCACAGCAGTCCCACAGACGGACGAGAACGAAGAGAACCTCGTGGATTACACGCTGCTGTTCCCAACACTGTCAAGCGATCTGCTGACGCACTGCAAGTACAAGAAGATGCTTGACGCCTCGCAGCACCACATGAACGAGCAGCAGATGCGCTTCACTGCGCCGCTACAGCACCGCAAGGGCACTAGCAACAGCAACAACGACGACAACGGCTTCTCGTTGCCACCACTGAAAGGCGCGCAGAAGCCTGCGGAGAAGAAACCCATCGCAGTACCTGGGCCGATGCAGATCGCCGCGGCGCATCGCATGATGATGGGCCACTCGAGCCAGAAGCTCTCGATCAAGCCGCCGACACCGCCGGAGCAGCTGCCGCGCGCCAAGAAGGAGCAGATCAACTACGGTCTGCAGTACCGCGAGCGGCTCGCGACGCTCAAGCACAAGCCGACGGTCGCGATGTCCCAGATCTCCTTCGGCTGCTTCGACTAATCGACGATCAGGTGGACGGACGCAACAACAACCACGAGTCAGGTCTGGACGATTGATTCGCTTGGGTTGTACTGATATTTTACACTACGTATTACATGCATAATACAACATCAAACAATGTGGTACCCCCTCTCACCATTCACAGCTAGCTGCCCTCAGGCCCATTCTCATCTTCGCTTAGACGACGGAGCTCCGTCGCGGCGCGTTCTGCTGACCCTCGATCTCCTCCCACGTGCAGCCTACGACCTTGGCCATGAGTTCATCCGACCACTTCTTCTCCTCCTGGGGCTCCTCGCGCTCCTTGAACACGATGCTGCACGTCTTGCACACGCGCTTCTTTTCGCCGTTCGTGGCTGCGCTGCCTTTCTTCAGGCGATCTTCGAACGTCTTAGGGAACTTGACGCTCTCGACGGAGACATGGGAGCACTGGCCGCAGCAGATGCGCCCGCAGTGGCGGCAGTGGTGGCGCCGGATGCCGAGGTTAAACCGATTGAACTTGCGCGAGCAGAGCATGCACGTCTTGCGCTCCTCATCGGGCACCCACACGGGCGGGAACGAGATCTTGCTGAAGAGCTGGCGTAGCACCTTGCGGTTCACCTTGTCGAACACCATCTTGTCGTTCTCGTCCTTGATGTCTAGGCGTGCGCCGTAGCGCACGAGCCGGTACGCGATCTCGTACAGTGACATGTCCACGGCTTTGTGAATCAAAGTGCTGGTGTCCAGCGGCGCGTTCGGGTCCGATTTGTGCTGCAGTAGCATCTCCGCGATGATAGGCTCGTCGCGTCGCGCCGTGAGGATGTGCACGCCCAGCGCCGTCTGGTTGCGCGTGTTCACAAGCGTCACCGACGCGCCCTGCTCCAGCAAGAACTTGGTGACGCGGCGGGATTTCGCGGCCGCCAGGTGCAAAGGCGTATTCTGGCGGTTGTCCGCAGCGTCGATCAGCATCTTGCGGCACTTCTTCTGGCACAGCAGCTTCACGGCCGCGAACTGGCCAAAGCGCACGGCGAGGTGTAGCGCCGTCTGGCCGTGCACCGGATCCTGCTGGCTAAAGTCCGTGTTCGCGTCCTGGATCGATGCTTTGAGCATCATCAAGTTTCCCGTGCGCGCCGCCTTAAGAAAGTCCGAGAGCCCGTCGTCAGTCGGGCGAGCACCAAAGTGGCTGACAGATCCACGGCTGCTCGAGAGCAGCTCGGCCGGATCGGTCGCGAGCGAATCGCGCGCCATCAGGTTCTTCTTCATGTCGTGTGTGTTCAGGTCGCTCGGACGGTAGCGCATCATGCTCTCGCGGTACCCAGGGGCTTTCAGGCCGCCGCTTGCCGAAAAGTCTGTGCTCTCACGATAACCTGATGCTTGCAATACACTGCTGCCGGCGAGATCCATCGACTCGCGCACCATGTCAAACGACAGCGACTCGCGGCCTCCAGCTGCCGCAGACGAGCTTCGTGGCGATGCCATCGGGCTCTTCTTTTCCAGTGAGAGGCGCTTGACCTCCTGCTTGCCACTGCGCGACTTGCGCATCGGGAGGGGGATTTGCATCGAGCGCCGCTGCTGGGGTATTTGCGGCATGGGCGGGAAGTAGTCCTCGCCGTCCGCTCCATCGCTGCCGCAGCCACCGGCGTTGTTGTTGTTCGCATTCGCATCGAGCGACGGCTGTGGGGACACGGGAGCGCTGGACGCCCCCGTGTCAGTCGACGACGTCATCGACGACGCCGAGTGCTTCTTCAGGATGCTCGAGGGCAGCGCCGGCTGCAGGCTGCCGCGCGGGGCCGAGTACCACGCCGGGTCGTCGCTGACGTCATCGTCGTCGCCGCTGAAGCGGTTGCCCACACCAATGGGCGCGCTCAGCCGCACGGACGCTGCCGATGCTTGCTTGTTCGCCAGCCCCTCGTGATACGGCTTGTAGCTCACGGGGAAGTCCGCGAGGATGTTGGACACGCGCTGGTCTGCCATACTGTCTGTCTGTCTGTCTGTCTGTTGCAGCTAGACGCCCGAGCTTCTGCGTGCGTGTGTGGACTGCGTGCGAGAATGGGGCTCGTGCTTTTCTCTCCTCGGTTCTCGGACTGTGCTCCTTTCCGCTCAACGCACTGACGAGGAGGATCGATGGGCATGCGACTGACTCAACGGGTGTTCACTTGCGCTCAGTATGGAGAGAAGAGCTTGCTTTCCCATGCCGGCCGACCGGTTGACAAGACAGACAGACAGCTCTCTCTCTCTCTCTCTCTCTCGCCCGAGCCTGCGTCCGCCGCGCCTCTGCGGCGTGTGTTGCACTCATCCAGGCTTCCCCGCCAGCTGCTCTCTGCTATCTGCTATCTCTGTCTGTCTGTTTGTCTGTCTATCCTAAAATTCACCGAATCTCTTTTCTGACTCGATCTGTTTGACGCTCGCTTTCATGATTCCCATCGATTCGCTGATGCCGCAGGGACGGAAGACCCGCTACGTGTGAGGCGGTGTGCTTGTGTACTTGCCGTGGTATCTGACTGACTGACTAACTGTACTGACTGCTCCACGCACTACATACATAGAGACTATTGCATACCTATGATAGCGCTATGGCTCTTGCCAATACTCGCTCATAAGGCCGATTCCTACGCGCATTGATTAGCTCATGCGTCCGCAAATCTCTTTGGAAAATTACGACTGACTGGCGACGCCGTGGCCAAAGCAACAAACACTGCCAGCTTGAAGTACCTACCTACTGCACCAACGGACCTCCACGGGCATGTTTCGACACGTCTGCAGGCTCTTTCCCTCCATTACAGTTGTATTGCTACGGTACTGCATTGATATTGGGCTGACTGGCTTCATTCATTCGTGGTGCGCCAGTTCTAATCCAATTGACCGTATATGCAGAAGAGGGGTGCTTCGACGTCGGTGGCGCTCGAGTAATACGCGGTTTCTTGACGCCGAACCTGTGTCTACTTGAGCACTGCTGTCTTCATGCGCTCATCACCGAAACACGCGCCTCCACCTTTCGCACTCGTGTCTGTAAGAGCTGCGAGAGCGCCTCATAGAAAGCAAGAACAAGCACGACAGACAGTGAGGCATCGAGATATATACATAAATGGCTTGCTCTATTCGTCATCCTCTTCCTCCTCGTCCTCCTCGTCCTCGGCTTCCTCCTGCGCCACAGGCTCCACACGCTTCGGCTTGCCCTCCAAGTGCTCCAGCACCTGCGCCAGTTGGAACTTCACCTCCTCGTTCATCTGAATGCAGCACAGCAACACAAGAGAGAGCGTGTTAATCACCTGCAGAAGCGCGCCACACACTCATACACACTCGCTGCAGCACCGCTTGGCAGCAGCCACACAAGCTTCATTCCTATGCATGCGTAACGCAATGCAGGCACAAACACGACGCAGTACGCACCATGAGGTCCGTGTTCTCTTCCTCCTCCTTGGCGTCCACGAACTTCTTGAGGATCTTCGCCGCGTCCTTCTCGCTGATCGTCGTGGAGCTCAACACGTCCATCGTCGCTCGCTCACTCGCTTTTTTTCTTGTTGAAATGGCGCTGATTTGAGTGCGTCCACGAAAACCTTCCTACTTGCGGTGTGGAGCTGGAGCTTTGGCTGCTGGTACGAATGGTCACGACCACGACCTGGCTAAAACCGATGTATCAACTAGAACCGCCTACGGCTCGTACAACGGCTTTAGTAAAGCTCACTGATCGGGATCAGATCACGTCAGACTAATCAGATTCATCATCAGCTCAACACACGTAGTATCGGTCATATTGTAAAAAAATGGCAGCCACTTCTGCATTTTCACTTTTCAGCATGAATGCCATAAATATCATTTTATGTAGCAATTCAAATGCATAAATACGTTGGTGTGTATTTACGGTACTCCGCTTGATGACATTTGGTACAGTGTACCCATTTCTCCTTGAGGCTGCAACTCGTCGTTTATAGATCTTGTCAAAAAGAAAGCGATGGCCAACGTAACATACTCCAGCAATATCGCGCTCGTGACGACGTGGCTCGAGACGGAGCGCCAGTGGCCGCTATGGGCGTCCGCATCCTGTCTGGCGCTGCTGGTCATGCTGCTCGTGCTGCATGTCGTTGACAAAGTGCTTCTACAGTCCAATGATACGAACAAGAGGAAGAAACCCCAGGCGTCATCAACGCCTGCTGAACAGCACACGAAGAGCGCCAGCGATGCCGCATTCGAGTTCGAGCGCTTCCAGCGGCAGTACCTGCTCGTGTACTTCCTCGTCATGTTCGCCGACTGGCTGCAGGGCACGCACATGTACAGCCTCTATCAGGTGTGCGCCTTGCTTGCTGTGTTGCTCTGTCGATGTGGTTTATCATGGGGAGGAATGCACTAACGCACGAGGTGACAGAGCTACGGCGTGAATGTGAGCGCGCTCTTCCTCACGGGCTTCCTGTCGTCTGCTGTCTTCGGAAACTTCATCGGACCGATCATCGACCGCTATGGGAGACGCAACGCGTGTCTGCTGTACTGCGCACTCGAGGTACTGTTTGTTGCATCGTTACGATAGCCAACTGAACGCGCTTGTTTGAACCGGATGCTCTCTTATTCTCTTGTGAATGGTGAAGATCGTGATCAACCTGCTGGAAAACGTGCCCGACATGACGGTGCTGCTTGTCAGTCGCGTGCTCGGCGGGGTCTCCACGTCGCTGCTCTTCTCCGCCTTCGAGAGCTGGATGGTCACAGAGCACCGCGTCAGAGGTCCGAGTCGCGTTATCGACAGCATAGCTCGCTTGTTTGTTATAGGTCCTGTGTTTAAGCTAAGCTAACGCTTCACATTGCATAGGCTTCGCCGAAGAGCTCCTTCCAAAGACCTTTGCCACCGCGTCCGAGGGCAACGGCATCCTCGCTGTGCTCGCGGGCTTCGCCGCGCAGGCAGCAGCCGACGCGTTCGGTGAGATCGGTCCCTTCCGTGTCGCAGTGGCCGTCACGACGCTCGCGGCAGTTTGTGTTGGGTTTTGGACCGAGAACTACGGATCGCCGGACGCTGCGAAGTCCCCATCTTCATCTCCATCCTCCATGGCCAAAGCCAACTCCGAATCTGGATCTCGTTTGAGCACTGAGGCCATCGCGCTTGGCCTGTGCTACTCGCTCTTTGACGGAGCGATGTACGTCTTCGGTACGATGCTGAGCTTGCACTGAATCGCTTGCTGTGCAACCAATTCACTGATGTTTGTGTGTGTGTTGCTGGTGACACCACAACCCACAGTGTTCCTGTGGTACCCGACGCTGGAAGCCGTCGTGCCGTCGGGGGTCCTTCCAAGCGGCCTGGTGTTCTCGAGCTTCATGCTGTGCATCGCAATCGGCGGCAAGCTCTTCGACCAGATCAGCAGCCGAGTGCGCGAGGAGCTGCTGGTCTGTGTGCTCTGCGCTGTGTCTGTACTGGCGCTGCTCATTCCTACCGTCACGAGCTCGTTCAAGTGGATTCTAGGCGCGTTCTTCATCTTCGAGGTGAGTGCCGGTGTTATGATCTGACTGGACCATAAAGTGAGACTCGGTCAATTAGCTAACTCTGCTGGCGTCTGTGTCATGAACAGCTCGCCATTGGGGCCTTCACGCCATGCTGCGGCACGCTTCGTAGTCGTTACTTCCCTGCTGAGGGGCTCAGCACGACGCTTGGGCTCTTCCGACTACCGACGAATGTGCTGGTTGTGCTGGGCACGGGCGGCGCCAACCATCTCACGAGCGACCAGCTCTTCCGCGGCTGCAGCGCAGTGTTGGTTGTGTCGATGATCTGTGGAGTGAAGCTCCTATTGTCAACGTCGGCGACACAAAAGACGAAGAAGAAGGCGCGTCGCCACAGCAACAAGAGCGATTGACAAGAGAGAGTATGACGAGCCCGTGGTATAACATGAGAGAGCAGGGCGAGGCAAAATAGTAGATCGTTGATAGAATCTACGTGACCTTCTTCTTGATGTAGAGGAATAGCAGCAGCAGGAAAAGCTGCAGAAAAACAACAGCAGCAAAGTAGGATCATAACACACGCAAGGAAGGTTAGTGAACAATCGAGAAAAAAAATCACAATGATGCTGAGCAAGTGAATTAAGAGATCGTACCACGACCACGACGCCGATGGCGATCGTCATCTTGACGTTCTGCAACCACAGGTGACGGCGCAGGCTTCGGCTCGTCTGTGCAAAGGCCGCCGACTGCGAGCTGCAGTAGTAAGGCAGAGAGAGGTGGAAGATGAAGTTAGCAGAGCTGTCCAACCCAGTTGGACAACAAAAGAAGGCAACAGAGGTGAACCTGAGCTGCTCCGACTTGTCCACCAGGAGCTCGATCTTGTCCCCACGCTCCAGTACTTTGCCTAGTTTTGCCATACAAAAGTCGAGTATCATTAGCCATCTAGTCAGGCTCCCGAAAGTACAGCTGTAGCTCAAGTGGTGGTGGTGGTGCACGCACTGATGTTCTGCTGCACGTTGTCCTTGACGCTGTCCAGGTCTTTCTTGAGCGCCTGCAGCTTCTCCGCACCCGCCGCTGACGAGTACGTTTCCTGTACAAAAGCACCATAGTAAGCCATATCAATCTTACTTCCACCCATGTGCCAATGCCAAAGAGTCCTTTCTCTATGGAGAAGGGCGAAGTGAGCAACGCATGTCATGTCATGATCGCAGACGCACCATCTGCTTCTTGAGCGTCGGCGCAAAGTCGCGGTTTAGGTCGAGCTTGAGCTTCGTGGCCTTGCCGCGAATGCCGAACTCGTTGTCAAAGAGCTGGTTGATGTGCCGCAAGAATAGCGCCGCCGAGCTTTAAACAAATGAAACATAACGTGTGGTCATTAGCCATAACGTAACGACACTACTGCGTGCTCAGCCATGAAGCCATGAAGGAGAGAGAGAGAGAAAACAACGCGCACCTCTTGCCGAAGGCCTCGTTCGTGACGCAGACGTAGACGACTTCATCCTCCACGCGGTAGCTGTACGTCTTGCCCTCGCACGCGACTGACTCGATTGACGGCTCCTCGAAGTTAAGCTTCTTGAGCAGCTTCTGCGCGATCTCGCCCATCTTCTTGTCGCCGCCGTTGCTGTACTCAGCCAGCGGGCAGTTCTTGTTCGCCACCAGGCAGTAGTAGATCGTCATGGCTGGCGTAGACGGTGGGTGTGGACCTGGGGGATCTGGGCGCTCGTGCGGAGTGCGGGAGGCGACGACGACCGTGACACTCGCTCGTGCTCGTGATACTCGCTCGTCGTTTTCTATTCAACATTCTTTGCTTTGAAAGTCGGTTGTTTTCCTCGCAGAATCCCCGATTTCGTACTTTGGGTGGAATCACGGTACTTGCACTCAAGTACCCTAAAATGCATGTCAAAGGCGGCGCCCTTTATTTGGAGCAGGCTCAGCGCACACGCGTAATTACGCGTATTTGTAAAATAGGACGTACCACATTGAAACAAGGGCAACGAGCCGAAAATAGGACCAAACTGATGCCCATCCATTTGACACACAATCTACTCGTTATCGCAATCCAGTCAGCAAAAATGGTAAAACCCACCCACCGGCCGGCGCCGTGTCTGCGGTGAAGGAAGACAAGAGAAGAAGTACAGACGACAGCCGTACGACGACGATTCCAAGCTAAAGGCGATCAACTACTACGCAACAGCGATCATCAGCGCCACCATTGCACGGTTCTTCTCTAGCACGAACGACGGTTCGAGAGGACCAAAGCGCAAGCGCGTGAACAAATGGAAGCAGCAGCGCGCCCACATTGAGCAACATGCCGGGACGGCAGCAACTTCCGGCCATCAACGTAGCCGTGACGGCGGCCTCACGGCACACTTCCACAATCTGCAGAGACTTCAATCGTAAAGTGGGTAAACGACTTCCGCCGCGACGGCGTCTCCGTGTCGTCTGTAATGCTCAAGATCCGTGCATTGGGGGAAGCCGAGCAACTGAAGATTTCGCTCGGCGTCTTTTCCGCAACGTGGCGGTGGCAGAGTGGCTTCGTGAAGCGCCACCGCTTTTCGTTCCGTGTGAAGACGCACACCGGATAGGTGGCTCCAACTGATGCGCTAGAGCAAGTAACTGCATTCGCACATGAAGTGGCAAGAAGAGCAGACGTCGAGGGCATCAATACCATCTACAACATCGACCAGACGGCGGTGTTGCTTGAGCTCCTGCCTCGCACAACGATTACGAAGACAGGCAGCAAGACGGTCTGGGTGAAATGCGGCAAGAAGGAGAAAGAGCGCATGACAGCAATGGTGCTTGGCGACTCCCGCGGTTCGAAGTACCCGCTGTTCCTGGTGATGAAGACCGCGCCGTCCAAGATCGTCGCAGTTGAAGCGCAGAACAAGCGTGTGTGGTATGGTTTTGGGAGACGCCTATAGACCGAGATCAAACCTCTTCAAGACGAGCTCGACATTCAAGTTCACGGAAACCAAAACGCTCGGTGGACTGGCGCGTTGACAGTGGAGTTCCTGCGCTTTCATTTTGAGCAACGCAGCGTGTTCAGCGACCCCGTGATACTCCTTCTCGATGACTTCGGTGGCCACTGGGTGAAAGAGGCAAAGATGTACGCAAGGTCGGTGAACATTGTCCTCATGAAGGTGTCTCCCGGGCTGACGTGGCTTTGTCAGCCTACCGACGCTGTCTAGATCAAGCCCATCAAGGATCGCCTTCGACGTCATTGACTGCTGCATCTACAAGGACAGATTGCTGATCACCGAACCAAACCGACAGCCCCAACGTTCGAGATGAAGGCACCAGATCGAGCAAAGGTTGCGCGCTGGACAAGCGATGCCTGGAGGGGTATTCCGGCGTTCATGATCGTGGTAGGGTTTGCTCACTGCAAGCTTGGAGTTGGGGCCACTGCTGTTGTTGAACCAGACGAGGCGATTGAGATGCAGGAGCTGTTTGATGCGGTCGTAAAAGACTTAAATGAGCTATCTGTTGTTGATTCATGTGAAATTGTGCTTGATGATGACCAGGACGTTGTCGATCAGTCTGTAGACATTAGTGTGTGTGTGACTAATGTAAATTGATAAAAACATTGCTGTTCCACACTACTCCCAGATCAACTTGAAGCCCCCTTGCGTTTTGGCTTAGATGCGAGAGGAAACAGCGCACTGCCTGTCATGTCCACGGAGTTCACGAAGCCGTATTTTGACTGAATGCGACGCGCTCAACTGCATCGTGCCAGATAACCGTCGATGACTCGAGCTTCAGTACCGCTGTCGATGCACAATGAAGATAGTTGCGAATTGTACCGCTGTCGAGTTCCAGGAGGAGCCCTTCCATCGACGCTGTATTGTCGTTGCCAATACCGAACGTCCCAAAATCTTAGCAGCGTCATCATATGCAGCTCCGTTCTGCCACGGAATGGCTTCGTGCCAACAGACTGGAATGACGAGTCATCTTTCACAAGACTCACGAGATGGAAAAAAGGTGCCGCGGCGAATGTGAAAGTTCTCGAGAAACTCTGTTTCGTTCAGGTAGTCCTTGCCGTAGAGAAGCTTCGACCACCGGTCGGTTCACTTCCGGTACGTCGATGGTCATTCCACGTAGTGCGTCAACAGTACGTGCTCATATTTCAGGTGGTAGAGCTCGTTCATATCGTCTTCTGACGAGTTGCTGTCGCTCAATAGCTCCCTCATAGCAGCCGTGTCGCTTCGCAACCGCTTGCTGCAGGTCACAGAGCTAAACATTCTCGAATACGAGAGAAACAATGTATAATGTTGCTCCTGTCTAATTGACGACTAATTGACAACCCCTATACTTCAGCTAGCTGAAGTGTTTTGTTCTCGGTTTGTTCTCGACTTGACACATAACTCCCATCCATCCAGCGGCCAGAAGATTCAGCCTTGACCGCCAACGGCGTCACCCGTCCACAGTTCCTTTAGTCGTCATCACGACCATCGCACGGTAGGTAAACCCAACCGGGTCCTTCAGAGTGATCTCAAACTCGCTCAGCTCAGCACGGCCGACATCGGTTCTGGTGTTGGGGGAGGAAGATCCGCGGGATCGTATTGGGCGTCCAGAATCAGCAAGTGGTTCGGCATGAACGACGCCATCATAATCTGCAATCACCTTGCCTTCCTTCGCCGCCGCGAGGTCTTTCATGGGCGAGTGCCATTAGCTTCTCGAATCGCTGGATGCACTTTTTCGCCTGATGTGAATCGTCGTTTCCGACTGTGGGACATCTCTTCGTCTTCGTAGCCATAGTCCTCACCACTATAGTTGCGCTTTGAGAATTGCGAATTAGTTGCTCGGCAGCTTTCCTCAGATACCCGGCAGTCGCCATGCACCACCAGCCTAGTCACTGATATCGATGATTTCTGGCTCCACAAGCTTTCGTTTCTTCATTTTCTTCTTCGTGTCGCCTTGCTGCACCGGTGTCTTCCTTGGCAGCGGTGCCGCATCACCCTTGGACGAGGGCTTCATCAGCACACGCAGCTGGTCGTGGAGCAAGCGGCGATGCGACGAGCCCACGACCAAGTAGCAAATCGTGTTGTACGCCGTGTAGCTGATCTCAGGCTGGAGCACGTTCCTGAATACAATACAGAAGCAGGACGCATGTTCGGTCAGCTCCACAAGTTCACTAGAGCAACAAAAACAGCAGCTCACGCTCACTTACAATATCATGAGGTTGATGATGATGCGCTCGCACTGGTCGCGTGAGATCGTCGCCAGCGGCGGCTCCAAGTGCACCCAGTCCTGAAAAAACTTCTTCGTCTTCAGCTCATCGACGAGCTGCTTCATCGTCACGCGCCGTTCCCTGTATTTATGTGAGCATTGCTACCATATTCAGTCTATGAGCTCAATGAAGTGGCTGATAGAAAATCAGAACGTACATGCGCTTGGCCTCGCTGATGATGCTGATCATCGCCTTCGCATGCTCGGAATAGTCCATCTCGTCCACGTCGCGCGTGCCTTCCATGCAGTGATCGCAGGTCTTCTGACACATCGTGACGGGGTCAAAGTTCTCTCTGCACAGGCACGAGCACAATGAGTCGGTTGTTAACACTCGTACCAAGCATTCAATCATGGAAACTGAAGGAAGTACTCACTCAAAGTATCTCGCCATCATTCCGTGCCTGCAGCGCTCCTGGTCCTCGCCGTACTCGATCATCAAACGCAGATTCCGCATGCCACCCGTCTCCGCATGGACGATGTTGCACACGCGAATGACATCGGACGCTCGGTACATCAGTATGCACCGCGCTGCGCTCCCATCACGACCTGCACGTCCTGACTCCTGGTAGTAGCCTTCCATAGACTTTGACAGTGTGTAGTGGATGACAAAGCGCACGTCGGGCTTGTTGATCCCGAGACCGAACGCAATTGTCGCGACGACAACCTGGAGGCGGTTGTGCGTCCACAAGTGGTGCGTCTCCTCCTTGTCTGTCATGAACGCGTGGTAGGAGGCCGCGCTGATGTTCTGTTTGCAGAGCTCCGCGGCCACCTGCTCGGTCTCTTTCCGCGTCAGGCAGTACACGATGCCCGTGTCGCTCGGTGAGAAGGACTGGACGAGTGCTACTAGATTTGCGAGCGCTGTCTCATCACGCGCGGGTTTCTCCACAACCTGCAACACAAAACAGCACAGAGTTACTACGAATTACTACTACACTCAGATAATGTTAACACAAAGAGGCAACACAGTCAGCAGTACCTCGTAGAAGAGATTCTTACGGAAGAACGACGTGCGGAAGAAGACGCATCGCTGGATCTCCAGGATCGACTTGACGTCCGCCACGAGGTGGGGCGTCGCAGTTGCTGTGAGCGCCAAGATGGGCACGGTGGGGAACTGCCGCTTGAGAATCCCCAGCTTGGAGTAGTCCTGCGTTGTACACACACGTCAGCCCACGAGAAGTCAGATCGCCGACATATCAAGACTAATGATACAGTATCAGTCAACTACTGACGCTGCGAAAGTCGTGGCCCCACTGGCTGCAGCAGTGGGCCTCGTCGATCACGAAGCGAAGCAGACGTCCACTCTGGTACGCCTTCTCGAGCCGCGACATGAGTAACTTGCTCTTAATGATCTTCTCTGGCGTGACCAGCAAGATCTTGAGCTTGCTCTGTGGGTCGATCAGCTCTCTGTGGATCGCTGTGGCGTCTGCGCGCGACTGATCGCCACACATCTGGCGCGCAGCCCCGTTGCCTGCTATCGTATTGAACAGCATCGTCTGTGAAGGTACATAGCTATGTGAGGTTTATCTGTAGTACACACAAATGCGATGCCATAATAAACTTATACCTGATCTTGAATGAGCGATATCAGCGGCGAAACCACGACAGTAAATCCTGCACCCTTGCACATTGCATATAGCCCACCAAAATGCGTTTGTCGGTAAAGTGCAATGCGAATGCAAGTGGTCCAAATTCCATCACGTGGTGCTCACCTCCAGCAAGAGCGCAGGTAGCTGGTAGCAAAGGCTCTTGCCTCCACCCGAGCGCATGATCACGAACGTATCGCGCTTGGACAGCGTGGCGTTGATCACCGCTTCCTGCACGGACCGAAAGCTCTCCAAGTGGAACTAGCAGTACCCAGCACAGCGTCACACAATGTAGGAAAAAGCAGCAGCATCCGGTCAGCTCAGAACAACATTATACACGTAAGTAATAGATACCTGTTCTTTGAGCAGCTCCTGGACTCGACTCGTCCATGGAAACACTCCTTCCCAGTCTTGTACCGGTTCGTCCTCGCGGCGCGCTGCCTCTGCGTCGTCGCCATCACCGAGCGCCAACGTCTGCTGCAGCTCACGCCGGCGCTCCAGCAGGTGGCTCTGGCGCATGAGCAGCACGCTCAGCTCCTGCTCGACACTCTCCAGCTCCTCCTCCACGAGCTCCAGCTCCGCCTCGTCGTCTGCGATCCC
This sequence comes from Globisporangium cederbergense, assembly GCA_023334245.1. Taxonomy (NCBI): domain Eukaryota; phylum Oomycota; class Peronosporomycetes; order Pythiales; family Pythiaceae; genus Globisporangium; species Globisporangium cederbergense. The sequence continues at coordinate 18,090 of JAASGO010000325.1, forward strand.
CATCTGCGTGCTTGCGACGTTGAATTGGCTGATGATTTGATTGTCAAGCTCGTTCGTTGATGTTGCCGCTGCACGTCCATATATGCAATATCGCATATGCACATGTATATGATGGTATTGAAATGGCAGGATTAGTATCATAGGTGTAGTTTATCTTTAATATAATCATTTTTTATGTTTATCTGAGTCATTTACCTTAAAATATTTGTCTCTAATAGCAATTATTATGGACCGAGTTGAAGAGGCGCTTTTTCAGAAAGAAGCTCGGCAGCACCCAAGCAACAAGAAGCAAGAAACAACCTCCGCATCGTTACTTTCCGAGCCGCACGCCACGAGTCAGTGAGAAGGAAGGGAGGGGGGAAGCAAAGAGGATCGCCATGTCGCTGCTCAAGACCTCGACGGTACGCGTCTGCTTGTCTGTTGCTGCATCTGCCTGCCTGCCTGTTGCTGCATCTGCTTGTGCTGACAGCGCATGTGTATGTGAGTTGCGGCATCTGACTGTGGCTGCTGCTTTGCTTACAACAGGTAAACTTTGAAAAGGTGTGGGACGAAATGCAATCGTCGCTCGTCTCGCTCGTCTCGGGCGTGCCGCAGACACTCTCAAATGAGAAGTGGCTCGAGATGTACTCGTACGTTGCGTATTGTAGAGGCTGGTGGCTCTATTGCTAGATCTTTGATGCCGTGTTACTGTTGTGGGCTTCCTTGACGTGGAGAGCTAACTGAATCGCTGGCCACATACGCTATGTTGTGTGTGGATGTAGAAGCATCTACAAGATCTGCACGAACCCTGGCGCCCCGCAGGCGGAGATGCTGTTTTTCCGACTGAGAGGGCTCCTTGTGGCGAATGTGGAGAAGATCCTGGAGGTTTGTCCATCGCATGCTTGCTTCTGTGATCAGAAGTTGATGGGAGGCTGATATTTTACTGAGGCGCGCACGTGTGTCTTGCAACCCACAGAAACTGCAGAAGATTGATGGCGAAGCTGCGTTTCTGAAGGAGTACTGCGCATCGTTCGAGTCGTTCACGACTGGGACGGGCTACATCTCCGAGCTCTTCCGCTATCTGGTAACCTGAGTTTCTTTATTTGACAGGCCGCATAGCAGAGCTTACGAGCTTTTTTGAACTGATTGTTCTCGTTGTCTTGTGTAGAACCGATACTGGATCAGATACTCGCACTGTGAAACTGGCGAAGCGCCAGTTCCAGGAGTCTTTCCAGTCACCGAGGTATGCTTCATAAGCACCTCATCGCATTCACGTCATATCAATGCCAGTGCTTATTAATCTGCGTCATTCATTTCCACAGCTCGGACTTCACATCTGGAACGACATTGCGTTCGCCAAACTGAAGAAGAGGATTGTCAACTCGATTGTTGAGATTTACGACGCAGCCCGTCGAGAGCGTACCGAGTGCTTTGACAACGGAGAATACGTCGCCAAGACTGTCGAGGTACTTCCTTTCTAAGACGACATTGCGCGCAAAATCTGAAGGAAAGTGGAAACGCTGATTTTGTGTCATGTGATGCTGTTCAGACTTACTACGCATTGGGTTTGTGCAAACATGACCCGATGAGCTTGTACCGGAACGAACTGGAAGGCCCGTTTGTACAGGTATACTTGCTGTACGTCCTTCCTGTTTGCGGACGTGTGTGTGTGAGCTCACCTGTTTTGTTCTACAGCACACCCTCCAATACTACAACGCCCTTGGCAAGGAACTGATATCGAAACTGAGCATCTCGGAGTACCTGAAAGAGGTCGAGCAACTGTGCATGAAAGAGCAGCGGCGATGCGAAGGACGCATGCACCGAGTGTAAGATGATGCGCAGCATTTGCTGGTGTTTTTCATGGCACAAAGCTTGAACCTTTGTTTGTATGGATCGTTTTCCTCAGCACCGTCGCCGACATCCGTCAGACTTGCTGCGAAGTTCTTGTCGAAGCGCACACAGAGCGAATCTGCGCGGACGCAGAGACGTTTTTGGTCAACAATCAAACTGACGATCTTCATCGCCTCTTCATGCTGTTTTCCGAGCTTCCAAAGGAGCACGCGCTGATCTCGTTCAAGGCAAGTCGCTTGCGTGGTAGAACGTTCTTCTCTCATACTCTTTCTCATTCAACAGCCACTGTTGTTTTTCTTGTTGCTTGCAGAACATTTTGAAAAAGTTCATTGAGCATCGAGGTCTCGATGTAGTGCGAAAAATGGACCACGAAGATGCGTCCAAGAATCCTGAGAGCTACATCGAGGCACTCGTGCAAGTTCGCAACAGGTACTTCGATCTCATCAAAGAGACGTTCGGCTTCAACGCGCTGATGAGAAGAGCGCTTGATCAGGTGAGTGCTTCTTCACGTTTGTTGTTGTGCGGGAGTAAGTTAATCAGCTGAATAATTGTACGACGGAATAGGCTTGTCGAGCATTTGCGAACTCCCACCCGAAACTGCCTGAGCTGCTTGCAAGGTACACCCACTGCTTGATGTCTCACGACAAGAAAGCTGGCGCGCATCACCAGCTCCACCCAGCTGGTTCTGGAATTCTGAGTACGTCCCTGCTTTCAGAGGAGACGTTGGAGAAGAAGATCGAGAATATCGGGATCGTGTTTTGTCTCATTGACGACAAGGATGTTTTCAAGAAATACTACGCCAAGTTCCTGGCGAAGAGGCTTATCAAAGGTTCGATGGAGCTGTGGCTAACTTTGTGACATCATTGTAAGCTACGACGTATACTGACTCATTTGAATGTGTGTGTAGGCACCTCCCTTGCAAACGACCTGGAGATACTTTTGATACAGAAACTGCGCGACATCTGCGGCCACGATTTTGTTTCCAAGCTCCAGAAGATGCTCCATGACAAAATGCTCAGCAAGGTAAGTTGGTGAAGACGCTTTTAGTTGCTTTGCCAAATGATCAGGCGACGTGTTACTGAGTCTTGTGGGCATTTGATCAGGACCTGCTTGATGCGTTCACCGCTTGGATGGAAGAGAAAGACATCGAGCTGCGACGGGACAACGAAAAGAATGCCATGGCTATCAGCTTTCACCTCTCGATGACCTACCATTGCGACATCCTCACTGCTGGCGCGTGGCCGATTTCAAGCACGACATCAGAATCGGCGTTGCTACTACCGCCTGAAGTGGATTCCCATATCGCGCTGTTCACGAAGTTCTACACCGAGCGAAGCAGCGGACGGAAGCTTCTATGGATCCACCATCTCTCGTACGGGGTGATTCAGTCCCACTGCTTTGACAAGCGATACGAGTTCGCGCTGAGCTTTTATCAGATCATGATCCTCCTTCAGGTAAAGACTGTGGTAGTGCTCTGTATGCGCTGTCCAGCTACTAAGTGGTGTTCTTGTGGATGTGTGTGCAGTTTAACGTATCGAAGGAGTTGAGCCAAGCTGCCTTGCAGCGCTTGACGAACATCCAGACGGCTGATTTGGTTCACCATGTTGCCAGTCTTGTCAAGGTATACCTCACTCAATGCAGTAACAGTATTGTTGTTAGCTACTCGTGCTCACTATTTGTGCTGCATCGTAGGCAAAGGTGCTGATTGCGTCAGGTGACGAGCAGAGCCCAGTTTATGCTTTGAACTTCGGTTTTACGAGCCGCAAGCTGAGAATCTCGGTACGTTGCTATTGCATTGAGCACGAAGTGGGAAATACGGTATGTACTAACGCTCGCGAATGCGCAGGCTGTTCCGAGTACCCCAGTCGAATCTCCAAAGGCGGTGAAAGCATCGAGTCGAGAGGTCGAGGAAGATCGAAAGATGGCTCTCCAAGCAGCGATTGTACGCGTGCTGAAGACGCGTCGGGACATCTTGATCCCTCAGCTGAAGGCTGACGTGATCGGAATGCTTCAGAGTCAGTTTGCTCCATCCCCCGAGATGATCAACCAGAACGTGGGCATTCTGATCGAGAAAGAGTACGTGCGTCGCCACGAAAGCAACGAGCATCGGCTGCTCTACGTTGCATGAGCAGGTCGAGGCAAGTTCAACTTGGCTCTCTTGCATTTATTCCCTTCTTCTTTAACAGCAGCATCATCAAACCAAGCTGCGCAATTAGCAAACGTGCAGCTTTGAGTCCTTGTGCCCGTACTTCTCCTTGTACTTGTCGAAGATGCGAACAAGCTCGCTGACGTATTGCTGGTGGAGCTTGTCGATGTCTTCGTGACTCGGGTTCTCTTTCTTTTGAACAGGGATCGGTTTGCCGAAGACGTGATTGAGCGTCGCGTCCTTGTAAGGAAGCAGAGGGAACCAGCGAGACGAGCCGTAGCCCACGAGGAGCGCGACCGAGAGTTTCTTCGCGATCATACGGCGGAACGACAGCAGGAAGCTAAAGCAAAGTATAGCCATCCATTCGTCAGCTCAACACAGTCATTCGCCTCAGTTCAAGCAAGCCCAGCGAATAGCAAAGAAGGCACCAGCATACCTGGAGTGCGTGTACAGATCCGTCTCGCCGAAAGCGTAGCCCGGGACGATGGGCGTGCCGTACTTGAGCGCCAGGCGGATGTGGCCCTTACGCTTCTGCACGTAGATCGTGTGATCACCGCGTTGCGAGAGCATCTGCTCCGTGATGCCCCCGACGAGGATGACGAGACTCTTATCGTTCTGCAGCATCCGCTCAGCGATCTTGCGGTTCGCGTCGACGCATCCGAGCCACAAGAGGTACTCGCGGTAGATTGGAATGCGGAAGACGACCGACGCGGCGAGGTGGCGGCGCGACGCCATCGGCGACTGCTCGTGGAATGCTGTGGATGCATACAGATAGCCAGAGAAAGATCAGGTATTAGTGCACCAGTGAGCAAGCAAACGTGGCGACAGTACACCTTCGTGAGCTACGTACACGGCGTCGAGGAGCCCATCATGAGGATGCCGTGGTGCGCGGAGAGGAGGCCGTGCGGGTGGGAGCAGAACATGTACTGCTGCTTCGGGTTCACGGGCTCCTCGTACTCGAGCGTCATGGGGATGCCCGAGAGGTAGCTCTTGCCAAAGTCCGCGAACGCCGGCCAGTAGCGCTCGCCCGTGTACTCGGTGCCGTCGAGGTATGACGGTAGGTAGAGTGCCGTAAGCACCGCGGTGGTCGTGAGCGACGCGCTCGCGTCTAGCGCCTTGCAGATCGCGTACGCGGCCACGGCCAGCGCCACGGCCGTCGGCCACACGAGCTTCCTCTGCTTCTCGGTCATCGCTATTGTTGCAATGTGATTGTTCAACAGCCAGCGGGCAAATCCACGGATACCAGTGGCGGCTGTTTCACGTCGTGCGCTCCCTCTCGTCGTCGCGTCTTTCTCGATGATGTTAGTGATGTTGACTGGCATCAAATCAAATAAACCTCTATATAGCTTTACCTGTTTCAAGAAGTAACAAGGCTAGTTAAGCCATACGGCTGTAGTAAAAGAGTGTAACAATGCAACCTTTGATAATGCGTTTGAACTTGGGGGGCAGTTCGTATTGCGTTTCCCTTCTTGTGGCGCGTGAGTGACAGCGACACTGCGTCACAGACACACGCAGGCAGGCAGACGGGTAGGCAGGAAGAAGCCGCTCTACAGGTCGTCACTTGCCCATTCGCCACCTCGGCAGCAGCAGCAGCAGACAGTCAGACCCACAGACCAGTCTCTGACCGACATGCGCGCCTTCAGCACCAGTGCACCTGCGGTCGCCGCCGCCGCCGCCACTGCGCGCTCACTCAAAATCATGTTCCTCGGCGCGCCGGGCGCGGGCAAAGGCACGTACGCCTCGCGCATCGCGCCCATGCTGCAGATCCCGACCATCTCCACGGGCGACCTCGTGCGCCACGAGATCAAGACCGGCACGCACCTCGGCGAGCAGATCAAGGTGCTTTTTTTAAGTGATGGCAATGAGCTGTGTGTGTATGGTGTGTGCAGTCTGATTGATTGGTTGGTGCATGCTGGTCTTTGTTGCTCTTGACGTTGTAGGCGTACAACGACCGCGGCGCGCTGGTGCCGGACCAGATCATTCTCGACATGGTAAGCAGCTTACGAGTGATGTTTGGTCGTATACCGAGAGAGATGCTTACGATACGTTGTGCTGGCGTGCAGGTTGAGAAGCGCTTGACGCTCGACGATGCGCAGCGAGGCTTCATTCTGGTGTGTGCACAGTGAACATGAGGGCATGGCTGGAACGCGCAAGCAGTAGTCGCTCACGTTTGGTATGTGTCTGTGCGCATCGTGATGTGGTCAACAGGACGGCTTTCCTCGCAACGTGCCGCAGGCAGAGGAGTTCCAGAAGGTGCGAATAGCTGGCAAACCGTACATTCCACTCGACGACGCATGCTGATTTCCTTATCAACTACGCTGTGCATGGAAACGTTTGCAGGTGACGGAGCTGGACCTCGTCGTCAATATCGATTTGCCCCAGTGGATTCTCACGGAGAAAATCAGCGGACGACGGTGAGTGCTGCCAAGCGACAGCAGCGTCTGGATGCCTGGCTTACAGTGAGCTCACCACGCTACTTGTTCGCTCATACCTAGTGTCTGCACAAGCTGTGGCTCGGGCTTCAACGTCGCGCACATCGACCACGGCGAGTACAACATGCCGCCACTGCTCCCAAAGGTGGCGGGCGTGTGCGACAAGTGCGGTACCGCGACGCTCGTCCAGCGACCAGATGACAGCGCTGAGATTGTCCAGCAACGGTACTGTGTGCTGTATTTCACCTCCTTTGGCTGTCTGCAATTAGGGAATGCACTGACTGAGCGTTTTGTGCGCTGCTCTCACAGTCTGGAGGTCTACAATGACGAGACGGCGCCCTTGATAGACTTCTACACGGCGATTGGTACGGACAGATGCTCTTGCTCATATTCCTACTCCTACATTGTGAATGAACCAAAGGCTGACACTATGTCATTCGTATCAATTGTGCACAGGCGCGCTTCGAACCTTTGAAGTGAAGAAGGGGCTTGCGGATCTCGACAAGCTCGTCGACCTCATCAACACGGAACTTGGCGCATGAGGTACCTACCACACACAACTGAGAGACAAAGGATTTGCTCAGCGATCGATCAGTCAATTGAGCTGAGCTCTGTCGCTTCCGCGATCGAGGGGTTCCTCTGCTATCCCCCATTTTGTAACCAAGCGAGAAGCCAAATGCAGCCGCCCAATTCAAACTCTCAACCCTCTGAGGTGGTTCTTGCTAACAGTCCTCTGTCACACTTTCCCCTCTCACAGACGCGACCTCCACATATCTATCTCAGCCTTACAAAGATGGGTACTCAGTTGACGACGTCCCGCTTGAGAACGGATAGCACACCGATAGGTAGGTAACCTAAGCATCTGTCACGGTATCTCAAGCTTGGGCAGAACAAGCGAGACGTTGACATTGTGGGAAGGTGGGCTGTGCCGTCTCATGCCTTGAGGAACCGCGAGGCCCACTGGCGCTATCATTGGAATAGCACAAGCAAAAGTTTCGGACGTTTAAACAGTTTCTCCGCCAGGTCTGATCAGCTTCGCTGTCTGATGATGACTTGAAGGCTACTTTGTCTCGTGTGTGCGTTCACTCAATGGACTGACGCTCATGCTTGTTGTCACAGCCAGAAGACCGGCATTTCCACTTTTGGCCGACCCCTCGCAGATTGATCAGCCACTCAAGAATCAAATCTGCACCTCGACACACCCGTAGATCATGAAGGTGGCCGACTCAAGCCAGCCAGCGAAGCGGAGCACCCATTCCAAGCCTCACTTGGAAGCGAGGACTCCAAATCGGGCGTGGGTAGTCCCACTCGACGTCAGCACGAGCAAAGAGCGCAGGACTCCGTCTCACCAGCGAATCACGTGTTGGCAAGTCGTGGTGGCGCTTTTCAACTGGTCCGTGTGGCTGTTCGTGGGTATCCTCGTGGTCTCCCAGTTGCTTGGCGTGTTCTGGGATTCGTCAAGTACGCAAACCCCGGCGATCTATGGACAGAGTCCACTCAAAGGGCTCGGTCCGATCGCTGGCTTGAATGACGAACCGTACAGCGACCGAGCGATCGTGTGTGTACTGCAGGGGCGATCGTACCTACCGCTCACTGTGAACGACGCGCTTACGCTTGGGACCACGACGCTCGTCGACTCCACCGGGGCTTCGATCAACGGGTATCGCGTTGTGAAGCGGACTACGAACACGCTCACAGCAGCTGCGAAAGCCAAGTACGCGCACACATGCGGTGTGATCGCACTGACCATGGACGCTATCGTACACCGGTGCACTCTGATGGGCTATAACGTCACGGGTGACAAACTCCGGATCGTCGACAGCTTGGACAGCTCCAGCACATACCTCATCGGGAGCTCGCTGCCGATCTTGATGATGCCGTACTGGGACAACTGCTACACGGGAAGATTTGCCGTTCCAGGGTGGGACGGCAGCGCCTGCGTGCTGCGCCTCGTGGGTGAGTACACAGACGCATCAAGCACAAATCCTCTGGCAGTTGTCGTGAACCGAGCGGGGCGAGAGGCGAAGACCATCGAGTGGCTCAAGCGTCCCGGGGGCAAGTGGCGAAATGGCTGGTACGAAGACCTCGAAGGTATGAAGTGGTACTCGGACGTCACGAGCGCCGATAGAGACGGCTCGGGAGTTGACATTTCGCTCACGCAGTACAACATGGTGACTGGTGAGAAGACCGTGTGTGATGATTCGAAGAAGTGCGCGTCCGGCTTTGTCGAGCACTGGGGAACCAAGTTTAGCTCCACGACTCTCGTGACGACTCAAACTGCGGTGATCGTCTCGAATGGGAAACGCTACGGCTTTTACCAGCTGAGGGCTCGACTGCTAAACATCGTTGAGAGCGTCTACGACTGGGAGACGCTGATCTCGAACGTGCTCACGCTTCGACTGCTCTATCGTTGGATGTTCGCGATGATCTCACTGCATCGCGGCTACAGACTGGGCGTCTCACAGTGGCACAACACGGGGATCGGCTGCCTTGCCAACTGTTACAGCTTCAAGTTCTTGCCGCTGCTGCTGCTGCCGCGTCTCAAGATGACGCTCTTTGCGTTCTGGTCGTCCGGGTGCGTGTTCGAAGGCGCCCAGCGCGCGCTTGCCGAGGCCTGGTTCGTGACGTACCCTGCGATCGTGGAGATGACGCTGCTCCACTTTAGCGTGCTGAACTCGGTCGCCAAGTTATTTCGCCTGCGTGTGACCGATGCGTTCTTTGGTCCGACGATCCTCTTGTTCTGTGTGCTGCATCGACTTCGTGAGCCGATCGCGAACTCTGGTTGGCTCGAGTTCGACGGCCGCGTGGCCACACAGATACCAGTGGCCGAGTTCGACAAACTGACAGTACTGGACTTCTTCGCGTCGGACCTGGCGCTGCGTACCAATGGCAACATCAAGAGCATCTTGTTCGCCAAGGTGGCAGTGCTTCTGTTGAGTGTGCTGCAGCTCGCATGGAGTGTATGTGCGCGAGTGAAGGCGAGTGAGGGTGACTGCAAGCCTGAGAAGGAGATCGAAGCTGTACTGGGTATCCGGATGCCGAACCTGGGCGGACTCGGCCAATGCCACCAGCAACAATGTACAAGCTCAACAGCAAAGCGAAAGCGACGTCAAAGCGACCCTGGTCAGCGCGATATTATCGATGAAGTTGCCCAAGTGCTCAATGGCTACGAGCTCGTGCGACTCGGGTACCTTGTGTTTGGCGATATCAGTGGTAGCGGCGGTGATGCATCAACTGACGACACAGGTAGCACCAACAGAAGCAAACGCAGCAGCTACCTGATCTCGGTTGAAGACTGGGACTTGCTGACGCTGTTGACACCGATTCGTAAGGTTGCACATCTGTGGAACCACCGCGTGAAGGTGTTTCCACTCGAAGATGCCAAGCTTTCAACAACCACGGTGCTGAAGCCTGAGATGCGCCACGTGGACGACCCTCATTTACAGGAAATACGCTGGTGGGAAATCAGTTCACGCTCGGTCCAATAAGGAGTGATTAACATCCTACAGAGCATGTTGACCAAGATCAAGACCAAGTGGTTTAAACGAGCCTTGTTCGTAGAGAAAGCCAAGCCAAGATCTCTGCCCGAGATAAAACAACTGTCGAGCTGTAAAGTGGTTTGCATAGCGTCTCTCGCTCTCCCTACCGAACCGAGCGTAAGCTGGTTCCCCTCCCCCTCCCCCCTAGGTGAGGAGCATCAACTGTAGCGCCTGTCGTTCATTATCGCGATCGTAATCTCCGTTGCCACCAAGGCCATGAAGATCAAGGCTCGCTCGTAACGTGTTTCATCCACGGACGAGCATCGTTTTGGATTAATGTCGCATCAGACCTTTCACTTGTGAGCATGTTGAAATATGCAGTCTGGACTCGGAGCTCTTTAGGATCCGCGTTCTATAGCCGAGCCAAGCACATAACATTTGTGGGGTGGTGAAGACGCGACCTTCACTCGCAGCCGCGTCAACCGGTGGTGCGTACATCATGGGACAAGAGAAACGAGGGTTGCTGTTCGCGTGCACATGCCAGTCAAGCCCGCACCTTCATCCGGACTGGACCGCACAGGTCGATAGATGAAGGAATGAACGCGCTGGTTGACCTGTCAGGTAATCAAGTGGACTGACTGGGAGATGGGCATCGTGTTGTATACGTTTCGACTAGTAAAATAAAGCAAGTGATACCAATTATCCATCACGGAAAGTGGAGTTGATGGGATGAGCTCCTCTCTCTCATTCTCTGTTATAGTGTTCCAAGTCAACAAGTTGTTGTGCATCAAGTGCTACTGGGGGAACGATAGCACGTCATGCGCACGAAGCGCGACCGTTGGACTGCGCTCGCTTGCTACAACGCCGAGCACATTCGTCATTCGAGGTCGAGCCCACACGCACTACTGTGTGAGTTGTTCTCGCTCGCTGAGTTATGTCCACAGGCAGCAGAGCAGTAAGTGTGTACGAAGAAGATTGTACTAC